>CM069312.1:12325000-12625000 GCA_035609425.1 Epinephelus awoara
AACAATTCAGCCTAAGTAACTAACAGCACAGTCAGTTTCCTCAGGGATGTGAACTCTAAACTGCTGTTTTTTGTTCTGCTGTGTTTTCTAACAATAAAGCTTTGTTAGAAAAAAACATCACCTTTGAGGTGTTCTTTGAGTACTTTCCTTTCTACTGCATATAGTTGTACTTTACTCATCTCATCTGCTGTGAGGATCCAAGAACAGAGGGATGGCGTATACTGTAAAGCTACTGTAAAATAGAATAAAATAAAGTTGAATTTACTATGATGCCCTCTTAAACCAGGCATAATAATGATAATGATAATAATAATAATTAGCTCCACTTTGAGCAGCAGCTACAAAAATGCCATTTACACATCTTGTCCTCATGGGGGAGCCATTGTGCAGGAGTACGACATTAATTTGACACGTTATTGCTAGTTTTACTTACCCGTGTTAAACAAGTCATTTCACCTCTGCTAATATGTTTTATTCATCTAAAAATCTGTACCGCAGAAAATTATTCTTTTCGTCAGTAAACAACAATGTCTTCAGTTGAGTATTTGAGAGGGTTTATCATCGAGAGACTAACTGCTGCTGCTGAAGAAATATTCGGAGTTTTTGAGAAAACTATCGTCGAGTATGAAGAAGAAATCGACCGTCAGCGCAGACTGTTGGAAAGTTGGAAATGACGTTACAAACAACAGGCATGTAAACTACCCAGCGATTATAATAGTTTAAATGCATATCTTTATTTACTTGCTGTCATGTCTGTATTTTCTTTAACCACAGTAGTATCCTGTTTTTGATCTCAGTCCCCACAGAGCTCCCACAGCAACATGTCTGTAAGGAGGAGGAGGTCGTCACTGACCAGCAGCTCTGTGTTGGGGAGAGGAACGTCAGTGTGGACCAAGAGGAGCCAGAGCCTCCACAGATTAAAGAGGAAGAGGAGGCAGTCCATGTAACGGTGAGTGTAACTTGCTCTTTCTCTGGTTCTCTCTTTATCCTTTATTCTTTGTAGTGTGATATGCAACTGCAAGCATTCAGATCTCCAGCAGTACAGCTGATGTGCATTGTCCCCTCTCAAATAAAATATGGGAGTACCACAGAACTTATAAGACATGTACACCACAATGTGATGTACAAAATGTACAGATCTGTCCAAAAGGTACAGATCTGTGAATGCAGGAAATTGAGTGTCAGGTGCTCGAAATTTTCTAGTGCATGACCCCCAGTCCCCTGTTTCTTATGCGCCCCCCCAGTGTTAAAGTGAAACTTACTACCTTGGAGCCCATGCGCCTCTACTGTAGCCTGGAGTTTGTTTAATAGTGACGGGGAGTCAATAATGGCGGACAATTCAGTCTCGAAGAAATCAAAGAATGCGCCTCTGTGGCAACACTTTGGCTTTGAGCCAGACGGAGGCAAGCCTTGTTTTGACTGATTGATTAAGCTGCAAAATTTATTTGTAAGGAATAAAAGAAACAACTTGTTACTGTCACTCTGTTGTGCGAAGGTCGTTTTTGATTTTAAATGAGTCAATTGTGCCCCAAGTGGCGAAAATCTGGTATTACCGACTTGATGCTTTTTGGGTTGTTGTTTTTTAGGAAAACCGGACTGTTTTTTTTTTTCTCGTACCTACCAACCCTAGTATGTCGTCCCAAACCATGAAAAAAGTCATAGTATAGTATGTCGTTCCAAATCATGAAAAAAGTCATAGTATAGTATGTCGTTCCAAATCATGAAAAAAGTCATAGTATAGCATGTCGTTCCAAATCATGAAAAAAAGTCATAGTATAGTATGTCGTCCCAAATCATGAAAAAAGTCATAGTATAGTATGTCGTCCCAAATCATGAAAAAAGTCATAGTATAGTATGTCGTCCCAAACCATGAAAAAAGTCATAGTATAGTATGTCGTCCCAAATCATGAAAAAAGTCATAGTATAGTATGTCGTCCCAAATCATGAAAAAAGTCATAGTATAGTATGTCGTCCCAAATCATGAAAAAAGTCATAGTATAGTATGTCGTCCCAAATCATGAAAAAAGTCATAGTATAGCATGTCGTTCCAAATCATGAAAAAAGTCATAGTATAGCATGTCGTTCCAAATCATGAAAAAAAGTCATAGTATAGTATGTCGTCCCAAATCATGAAAAAAGTCATAGTATAGTATGTCGTCCCAAACCATGAAAAAAGTCATAGTATAGTATGTCGTCCCAAATCATGAAAAAAGTCATAGTATAGTATGTCGTCCCAAATCATGAAAAAAGTCATAGTATAGCATGTCGTTCCAAATCATGAAAAAAAGTCATAGTATAGTATGTCGTCCCAAACCATGAAAAAAGTCATAGTATAGTATGTCGTCCCAAATCATGAAAAAAAGTCATAGTATAGTATGTCGTCCCAAATCATGAAAAAAGTCATAGTATAGCATGTCGTTCCAAATCATGAAAAAAAGTCATAGTATAGTATGTCGTCCCAAATCATGAAAAAAGTCATAGTATAGTATGTCGTCCCAAATCATGAAAAAAGTCATAGTATAGTATGTCGTCCCAAATCATGAAAAAAAGTCATAGTATAGCATGTCGTTCCAAATCATGAAAAAAAGTCATAGTATAGTATGTCGTCCCAAATCATGAAAAAAAGTCATTGTATAGTATGTCGTCCCAAATCATGAAAAAAGTCATAGTATAGTATGTCGTCCCAAATCATGAAAAAAGTCATAGTATAGTATGTCGTCCCAAATCATGAAAAAAGTCATAGTATAGCATGTCGTTCCAAATCATGAAAAAAAGTCATAGTATAGCATGTCGTTCCAAATCATGAAAAAAAGTCATAGTATAGCATGTCGTCCCAAATCATGAAAAAAGTCATAGTATAGTATGTCGTCCCAAATCATGAAAAAAGTCATAGTATAGTATGTCGTCCCAAATCATGAAAAAAGTCATAGTATAGCATGTCGTTCCAAATCATGAAAAAAAGTCATAGTATAGTATGTCGTCCCAAATCATGAAAAAAAGTCATAGTATAGTATGTCGTCCCAAATCATGAAAAAAAGTCATAGTATAGTATGTCGTCCCAAATCATGAAAAAAGTCATAGTATAGCATGTCGTCCCAAACCATGAAAAAAGTCATAGTATAGTATGTCGTCCCAAATCATGAAAAAAAGTCATAGTATAGTATGTCGTCCCAAATCATGAAAAAAGTCATAGTATAGCATGTCGTTCCAAATCATGAAAAAAAGTCATAGTATAGTATGTCGTCCCAAATCATGAAAAAAGTCATAGTATAGTATGTCGTCCCAAATCATGAAAAAAGTCATAGTATAGTATGTCGTCCCAAATCATGAAAAAAGTCATAGTATAGCATGTCGTTCCAAATCATGAAAAAAAGTCATAGTATAGCATGTCGTTCCAAATCATGAAAAAAAGTCATAGTATAGTATGTCGTCCCAAACCATGAAAAAAGTCATAGTATAGTATGTCGTCCCAAATCATGAAAAAAGTCATAGTATAGCATGTCGTTCCAAATCATGAAAAAAAGTCATAGTATAGCATGTCGTTCCAAATCATGAAAAAAAGTCATAGTATAGCATGTCGTCCCAAATCATGAAAAAAAGTCATAGTATAGCATGTCGTTCCAAATCATGAAAAAAAGTCATAGTATAGCATGTCGTCCAAAATCATGAAAAAGTCATAGTATAGTATGTCGTCCCAAATCATGAAAAAAAGTCATAGTATAGTATGTCGTCCCAAATCATGAAAAAAGTCATAGTATAGCATGTCGTTCCAAATCATGAAAAAAAGTCATAGTATAGCATGTCGTTCCAAATCATGAAAAAAAGTCATAGTATAGTATGTCGTCCCAAACCATGAAAAAAGTCATAGTATAGTATGTCGTCCCAAATCATGAAAAAAGTCATAGTATAGCATGTCGTTCCAAATCATGAAAAAAAGTCATAGTATAGCATGTCGTTCCAAATCATGAAAAAAAGTCATAGTATAGCATGTCGTTCCAAATCATGAAAAAAAGTCATAGTATAGTATGTCGTCCCAAACCATGAAAAAAGTCATAGTATAGTATGTCGTCCCAAATCATGAAAAAAGTCATAGTATAGCATGTCGTTCCAAATCATGAAAAAAAGTCATAGTATAGCATGTCGTTCCAAATCATGAAAAAAAGTCATAGTATAGCATGTCGTTCCAAATCATGAAAAAAAGTCATAGTATAGTATGTCGTCCCAAACCATGAAAAAAGTCATAGTATAGCATGTCGTTCCAAATCATGAAAAAAAGTCATAGTATAGTATGTCGTCCCAAATCATGAAAAAAGTCATAGTATAGCATGTCGTTCCAAATCATGAAAAAAAGTCATAGTATAGCATGTCGTTCCAAATCATGAAAAAAAGTCATAGTATAGTATGTCGTCCCAAATCATGAAAAAAGTCATAGTATAGCATGTCGTTCCAAATCATGAAAAAAAGTCATAGTATAGCATGTCGTTCCAAATCATGAAAAAAAGTCATAGTATAGCATGTCGTTCCAAATCATGAAAAAAGTCATAGTATAGTATGTCGTCCCAAATCATGAAAAAAGTCATAGTATAGTATGTCGTCCCAAACCATGAAAAAAGTCATAGTATAGTATGTCGTCCCAAATCATGAAAAAAGTCATAGTATAGCATGTCGTTCCAAATCATGAAAAAAAGTCATAGTATAGCATGTCGTTCCAAATCATGAAAAAAAGTCATAGTATAGCATGTCGTCCCAAATCATGAAAAAAAGTCATAGTATAGCATGTCGTTCCAAATCATGAAAAAAAGTCATAGTATAGCATGTCGTCCAAAATCATGAAAAAAAGTCATAGTATAGTATGTCGTCATAAATAATGAAAAAACATCATAGTATAGTATGTTGTTCCAAATCGTGAAAAAAAGTCAAAGTACAGTATGTCGTTCCAAATCATGAAAAAAAGTCAAAGTATAGTATGTCGTCCCAAATCATGAAAAAAAGTCATGCTATAGTATGTCGTTCCAAATCATGAAAAAGTCATAGTATAGTATGTCGTTCCAAATCATGAAAAGGTCATAGTATAGTATGTCATCCCAAATCATGAAAAAAAAGTCATAGTAAAGTCATAGTATAGGATGTCGTTCCAAATCATGAAAAAAAAGTCATAGTAAAGTCATAGTATAGGATGTCGTCCCAAATCATGAAAAAAAGTCATGCTATAGTATGTCGTTCCAAATCATGAAAAAGTCAAAGTATAGTATGTCGTCCCAAATCATGAAAAAAAGTCATGCTATAGTATGTCGTTCCAAATCATGAAAAAGTCATAGTATAGTATGTCGTTCCAAATCATGAAAAGGTCATAGTATAGTATGTCATCCCAAATCATGAAAAAAAAGTCATAGTAAAGTCATAGTATAGGATGTCGTTCCAAATCATGAAAAAAAAGTCATAGTAAAGTCATAGTATAGGATGTCGTTCCAAATCATGAAAAAAAGTCATAGTATAGCATGTCGTCCCAAATAATGAAAAAAAAGTCATAGTATAGTATGTCATCCAAAACCATGAAAAAAGTCATAGTATAGTATGTCGTTCCAAATCATGAAAAAAGTCATAGTATAGCATGTCGTCCCAAATCATGAAAAAAAAGTCATAGTATAGTATGTCGTCCCAAATCATGAAAAAAAGTCATAGAATAGTATGTCGTTCCAAATCATGAAAAAGTCATAGTAAAGTCATAGTATAGTATGTCGTCCCAAATCATGAAAAAAAGTCATAGTATAGCATGTTGTTCCAAATCATGAAAAAAAGTCATAGTATAGTATGTCGTTTCAAATCATGAAAAAAGTCATAGAATAGTATGTCGTTCCAAATCATGAAAAAGTCATAGTAAAGTCATAGTATAGTATGTCGTTTCAAATCATGAAAAAAGTCATAGAATAGTATGTCGTTCCAAATCATGAAAAAGTCATAGTAAAGTCATAGTATAGCATGTTGTTCCAAATCATGAAAAAGTCATAGTAAAGTCATAGTATAGCATGTCGTCCCAAATCATGAAAAAAAAGTCATAGTATAGTATGTCGTCCCAAATCATGAAAAAAAGTCATAGTATAGTATGTCGTTTCAAATCATGAAAAAGTCATAGTAAAGTCATAGTATAGTATGTCGTTCCAAATCATGAAAAAGTCATAGTAAAGTCATAGTATAGTATGTCGTCCCAAATCATGAAAAAAAGTCATAGTATAGCATGTTGTTCCAAATCATGAAAAAAAGTCATAGTATAGTATGTCGTTTCAAATCATGAAAAAAGTCATAGTATAGCATGTTGTTCCAAATCATGAAAAAAAGTCATAGTATAGTATGTCGTTCCAAATCATGAAAAAAAGTCATAGTTAAGTATGTCGTCCCAAATCATGAAAAAAAGTCAGAGTATAGTATGTCGTCCCAAATCATGAAAAAAAGTCATAGTTAAGTATGTCGTCCCAAATCATGAAAAAAAGTCAGAGTATAGTATGTCGTTCCAAATCATGAAAAGGTCATAGTATAGTATGTCGTCCCAAATCATGAAAAAAAGTGAGTATAGTATGTCGTTTCAAATCATGAAAAAAGTCATAGTATAGTATGTCGTTCCAAATCATGAAAAAAGTCATAGTATAGTATGTCGTTCCAAATCATGAAAAAAAGTCATAGTATAGTATGTCGTCCCAAATCATGAAAAAAAGTCATAGTAAAGTCATAGTATAGTATGTCGTTCCAAATCATGAAAAGGTCATAGTATAGTATGTCGTTCCAAATCATGAAAAAAGTCATAGTATAGTATGTCGTTCCAAATCATGAAAAAAAGTCATAGTATAGCATGTCGTCCCAAATCATGAAAAAAAGTCATAGTATAGCATGTCGTTCCAAATCATGAAAAAAAGTCATAGTATAGCATGTCGTCCAAAATCATGAAAAAGTCATAGTATAGTATGTCGTCCCAAATCATGAAAAAAGTCATAGTATAGTATGTCGTCCCAAATCATGAAAAAAGTCATAGTATAGCATGTCGTTCCAAATCATGAAAAAAAGTCATAGTATAGCATGTCGTTCCAAATCATGAAAAAAAGTCATAGTATAGTATGTCGTCCCAAACCATGAAAAAAGTCATAGTATAGTATGTCGTCCCAAATCATGAAAAAAGTCATAGTATAGCATGTCGTTCCAAATCATGAAAAAAAGTCATAGTATAGCATGTCGTTCCAAATCATGAAAAAAAGTCATAGTATAGCATGTCGTTCCAAATCATGAAAAAAAGTCATAGTATAGTATGTCGTCCCAAATCATGAAAAAAGTCATAGTATAGTATGTCGTCCCAAATCATGAAAAAAGTCATAGTATAGTATGTCGTCCCAAATCATGAAAAAAGTCATAGTATAGCATGTCGTTCCAAATCATGAAAAAAAGTCATAGTATAGCATGTCGTTCCAAATCATGAAAAAAAGTCATAGTATAGTATGTCGTCCCAAACCATGAAAAAAGTCATAGTATAGTATGTCGTCCCAAATCATGAAAAAAGTCATAGTATAGCATGTCGTTCCAAATCATGAAAAAAAGTCATAGTATAGCATGTCGTTCCAAATCATGAAAAAAAGTCATAGTATAGCATGTCGTCCCAAATCATGAAAAAAAGTCATAGTATAGCATGTCGTTCCAAATCATGAAAAAAAGTCATAGTATAGCATGTCGTCCAAAATCATGAAAAAGACATAGTATAGTATGTCGTCATAAATAATGAAAAAACATCATAGTATAGTATGTTGTTCCAAATCATGAAAAAAAGTCAAAGTACAGTATGTCGTTCCAAATCATGAAAAAAAGTCAAAGTATAGTATGTCGTCCCAAATCATGAAAAAAAGTCATGCTATAGTATGTCGTTCCAAATCATGAAAAAGTCATAGTATAGTATGTCGTTCCAAATCATGAAAAGGTCATAGTATAGTATGTCATCCCAAATCATGAAAAAAAAGTCATAGTAAAGTCATAGTATAGGATGTCGTTCCAAATCATGAAAAAAAAGTCATAGTAAAGTCATAGTATAGGATGTCGTCCCAAATCATGAAAAAAAGTCATGCTATAGTATGTCGTTCCAAATCATGAAAAAGTCAAAGTATAGTATGTCGTCCCAAATCATGAAAAAAAGTCATGCTATAGTATGTCGTTCCAAATCATGAAAAAGTCATAGTATAGTATGTCGTTCCAAATCATGAAAAGGTCATAGTATAGTATGTCATCCCAAATCATGAAAAAAAAGTCATAGTAAAGTCATAGTATAGGATGTCGTTCCAAATCATGAAAAAAAAGTCATAGTAAAGTCATAGTATAGGATGTCGTTCCAAATCATGAAAAAAAGTCATAGTATAGCATGTCGTCCCAAATAATGAAAAAAAAGTCATAGTATAGTATGTCATCCAAAACCATGAAAAAAGTCATAGTATAGTATGTCGTTCCAAATCATGAAAAAAGTCATAGTATAGCATGTCGTCCCAAATCATGAAAAAAAAGTCATAGTATAGTATGTCGTCCCAAATCATGAAAAAAAGTCATAGAATAGTATGTCGTTCCAAATCATGAAAAAGTCATAGTAAAGTCATAGTATAGTATGTCGTCCCAAATCATGAAAAAAAGTCATAGTATAGCATGTTGTTCCAAATCATGAAAAAAAGTCATAGTATAGTATGTCGTTTCAAATCATGAAAAAAGTCATAGAATAGTATGTCGTTCCAAATCATGAAAAAGTCATAGTAAAGTCATAGTATAGTATGTCGTTTCAAATCATGAAAAAAGTCATAGAATAGTATGTCGTTCCAAATCATGAAAAAGTCATAGTAAAGTCATAGTATAGCATGTTGTTCCAAATCATGAAAAAGTCATAGTAAAGTCATAGTATAGCATGTCGTCCCAAATCATGAAAAAAAAGTCATAGTATAGTATGTCGTCCCAAATCATGAAAAAAAGTCATAGTATAGTATGTCGTTTCAAATCATGAAAAAGTCATAGTAAAGTCATAGTATAGTATGTCGTTCCAAATCATGAAAAAGTCATAGTAAAGTCATAGTATAGTATGTCGTCCCAAATCATGAAAAAAAAGTCATAGTATAGTATGTCGTTTCAAATCATGAAAAAAGTCATAGTATAGTATGTCGTTCCAAATCATGAAAAAAGTCATAGTATAGTATGTTGTTCCAAATCATGAAAAAAAGTCATAGTATAGTATGTCGTTTCAAATCATGAAAAAAGTCATAGTATAGCATGTTGTTCCAAATCATGAAAAAAAGTCATAGTATAGTATGTCGTTTCAAATCATGAAAAAAGTCATAGTATAGTATGTCGTTCCAAATCATGAAAAAAGTCATAGTATAGTATGTCGTTCCAAATCATGAAAAAGTCATAGTAAAGTCATAGTATAGTGTGTCGTCCCAAATCATGAAAAAAAAGTCATAGTATAGCATGTTGTTTCAAATCATGAAAAAAGTCATAGTATAGTATGTCGTTCCAAATCATGAAAAAGTCATAGTAAAGTCATAGTATAGTATGTCGTCCCAAATCATGAAAAAAAAGTCATAGTATAGCATGTTGTTTCAAATCATGAAAAAAGTCATAGTATAGTATGTCGTTTCAAATCATGAAAAAAGTCATAGTATAGTATGTCGTCCCAAATCATGAAAAAAAGTCATAGTTAAGTATGTCGTCCCAAATCATGAAAAAAAGTCATAGTTAAGTATGTCGTTTCAAATCATGAAAAAAGTCATAGTATAGTATGTCGTTCCAAATCATGAAAAAAAGTCATAGTTAAGTATGTCGTCCCAAATCATGAAAAAAAGTCATAGTTAAGTATGTCGTCCCAAATCATGAAAAAAAGTCAGAGTATAGTATGTCGTTCCAAATCATGAAAAGGTCATAGTATAGTATGTCGTCCCAAATCATGAAAAAAAGTGAGTATAGTATGTCGTTTCAAATCATGAAAAAAGTCATAGTATAGTATGTCGTTCCAAATCATGAAAAAAGTCATAGTATAGTATGTCGTTCCAAATCATGAAAAAAAGTCATAGTATAGTATGTCATCCCAAATCATGAAAAAAAGTCATAGTAAAGTCATAGTATAGGATGTCGTTCCAAAACCATGAAAAAAGTCATAGTATAGCATGTCGTCCCAAATCATGAAAAAAGTCATAGTATAGTACGTCGTCCAAATCATGAAAAAAAGTCATAGTATAGCATGTCATCCAAAACCATGAAAAAAGTCATAGTATAGCATGTCGTCCCAAATCATGAAAAAAGTCATAGTATAGTATGTCGTCCCAAATCATGAAAAAAAAGTCATAGTATAGTATGTCGTCCCAAATCATGAAAAAAAAGTCATAGTATAGTATGTCGTCCCAAATCATGAAAAAAAAGTCATAGTATAGTATGTCGTCCCAAATCATGAAAAAAAAGTCATAGTATAGTATGTCGTCCAAAACCATGAAAAAAGTCATAGTATAGTATGTCGTCCCAAATCATGAAAAAAAAGTCATAGTATAGTATGTCGTCCAAAACCATGAAAAAAGTCATAGTATAGTATGTCGTCCAAAACCATGAAAAAAGTCATAGTATAGCATGTCGTCCCAAATCATGAAAAAAGTCATAGTATAGTATGTCGTCCCAAATCATGAAAAAAAAGTCATAGTATAGTATGTCGTCCAAAACCATGAAAAAAGTCATAGTATAGTATGTCGTCCCAAATCATGAAAAAAAAGTCATAGTATAGTATGTCGTCCAAAACCATGAAAAAAGTCATAGTATAGTATGTCGTCCAAAACCATGAAAAAAGTCATAGTATAGCATGTCGTCCCAAATCATGAAAAAAGTCATAGTATAGTATGTCGTCCCAAATCATGAAAAAAAAGTCATAGTATAGTATGTCGTCCCAAATCATTGAAAAAAGTCATAGTATAGTATGTCGTCCCAAATCATTGAAAAAAGTCATAGTATAGTATGTCATCCAAAACCATGAAAAAAGTCATAGTATAGCATGTCGTCCCAAATCATGAAAAAAGTCTTAGTATAGTATGTCGTCCCAAATCATGAAAAAAAAGTCATAGTATAGTATGTCGTCCCAAATCATGAAAAAAGTCATAGATAGATAGATACTTTATTGATCCCGGAGGAAATTCAAGCATCCAGTAGCAATAACATAACATACACTGAGCATACACACCACATACACACATTAAGGCAAATCAGAGAAGTAACAGTAGAAAAATATGTAATAATATTAAAAATATACAGTGATCTAAAAATATAAAGTAACATAGGTAAGTGGTATTGTTAGCAACAAAGTGACATAGGTAAGTGGTATTTTGAGGGCAACGTGTGCAATTAAGTTAAATTAAATAGGGCTATAAAAAGATGAGTGCATGTGGGTGCATTTGTCCATTGTCTATTGTGCCTCCTGCCATCACTGCGAGCTGTTGTACAGCCTGATGGCCAGGGGGACAAAAGAGTTTCTTAGTCTATTGGTGGAGCAGGATTGAGAGAGCAGTCTGCCACTGAACACGCTCCTCTGCCTGCTGAAGGTGTTGTGCAGAGGGTGGTGGGCATTGTCCAGTATGGACAGCAGTTTGTCCAGGGTCCTTCTCTCTGCCACAGTCACCAGGGAGTCCAGCTCTATGCCCACCACTGAGCCAGCTCTCCTCACCAGTCTGTCCAGTCGGGCAGCGTCCCTCTTCTTGCTGCTTCCTCCCCAGCAAACCACAGCGTAGAAGAGGACGCTGGCCACCACAGACTGGTAAAACATCTGCAGCAGTTTTTTGCATATGCTGAAGGACCCCAGCCTTCTCAGGAAGTACAGACGGCTCTGTCCTTTCCTGTGTACTGCGACCATGTTTGCTGTCCAGTCCAGCCTGTCATCCAGCTGCAGCCCCAGATATTTGTAGGTGCTGACCACCTCCACATCGACCCCCTCGATGGACACAGGTTGGAGCTGTGGTTTCTTCCTTCTGAAGTCCACTACCATCTCCTTGGTCTTGGAGGTGTTCAGCTGCAAGCGGTTGGACCTGCACCACTCCACAAAGCTCTTAATCAGGCTCCTGTACTCCCCCTCCTGTCCATCCTTGATACAGCCCACTATTGCAGTGTCATCTGAGTATTTCTGCATGTGGCAGAGCTCTGAGTTGTGCTGGAAGTCAGAGGTGTACAAGGTGAAGAGGACAGGAGAGAGCACAGTCCCTTGTGGTGCTCCAGTGCTGCTAGCCACAGTGTCTGACATGCCGTCCCTCAGTCTGACGTACTGCAGTCTCTCTGTGAGGTAGTCTGTGATCCATCTCACCAGGTGTGAGTCCACCTTCATCCCTGTCAGCTTGTCTCTCAGCAGGAGGGGCTGGATGGTGTTAAAGGCGCTGGAGAAATCAAAGAACGTGATTCTCACAGCACCGCTCTCCTTGTCCAGATGAGAGTGTGCCCTGTGTAGCAGATAGAGGATGGCAAAAAGGATGGAAAAAAACACACATAAAGCACTAAAAACGACACTACACGTACGGAGCTACTGGATCAGCGTCCTGCTCACGCCGGCGCCATCTCTGCCATAAGTATAGTATAGTATGTCGTCCCAAATCATGAAAAAAAGTCATAGTATAGTATGTCGTCCCAAATCATGAAAAAAAGTCATAGTATAGTATGTCGTCCCAAATCATGAAAAAAGTCATAGTATAGTATGTCGTCCCAAATCATGAAAAAAAGTCATAGTATAGCATGTTGTCCCAAATCACGAAAAAAAATCATAGTATAGTATGTGGTCCGAACCATGGAAAAAAGTCATAGTAAAGTCATAGTATAGGATGTCGTTCCAAATCATGAAAAAAAGTCATAGTATAGCATGTCGTTCCAAATCATGAAAAAAAGTCATAGTATAATATGTCGTTCCAAATCATGAAAAAAAGTCATAGTAAAGTCATAGTATAGGATGTCGTTCCAAATCATGAAAAAAAAGTCATAGTATAGTATGTCGTTCCAAATCATGAAAAAAAGTCATAGTATAATATGTCGTCCCAAATCATGAAAAAGTCATAGTAAAGTCATAGTATAGGATGTCGTTCCAAATCATGAAAAAAAGTCATAGTATAGTATGTCGTTCCAAATCATGAAAAAAAGTCATAGTATAGTATGTCGTCCCAAATCATGAAAAAGTCATAGTAAAGTCATAGTATAGGATGTCGTTCCAAATCATGAAAAAAAGTCATAGTATAGTATGTCGTTCCAAATCATGAAAAAAAGTCATAGTATAATATGTCGTCCCAAATCATGAAAAAGTCATAGTAAAGTCATAGTATAGGATGTCGTTCCAAATCATGAAAAAAAGTCATAGTATAGTATGTCGTTCCAAATCATGAAAAAAAGTCATAGTATAGTATGTCGTCCCAAATCATGAAAAAGTCATAGTAAAGTCATAGTATAGGATGTCGTTCCAAATCATGAAAAAAAGTCATAGTATAGGATGTCGTTCCAAATCATGAAAAAAAGTCATAGTATAGTATGTCGTTCCAAATCATGAAAAAAAGTCATAGTATAGTATGTCGTCCCAAATCATGAAAAAGTCATAGTAAAGTCATAGTATAGGATGTCGTTCCAAATCATGAAAAAAAGTCATAGTATAGTATGTCGTTCCAAATCATGAAAAAAAGTCATAGTATAATATGTCGTCCCAAATCATGAAAAAGTCATAGTATAGGATGTCGTTCCAAATCATGAAAAAAAGTCATAGTATAGTATGTCGTTCCAAATCATGAAAAAGTCATAGTAAAGTCATAGTATAGGATGTCGTTCCAAATCATGAAAAAAAGTCATAGTATAGTATGTCGTTCCAAATCATGAAAAAAAGTCATAGTATAATATGTCGTCCCAAATCATGAAAAAGTCATAGTAAAGTCATAGTATAGGATGTCGTTCCAAATCATGAAAAAAAGTCATAGTATAGTATGTCGTTCCAAATCATGAAAAAAAGTCATAGTATAATATGTCGTCCCAAATCATGAAAAAGTCATAGTAAAGTCATAGTATAGGATGTCGTTCCAAATCATGAAAAAAAGTCATGGTATAGGATGTCGTTCCAAATCATGAAAAAAAGTCATAGTATAGTATGTCGTTCCAAATCATGAAAAAAGTCATAGTATAGTATGTCGTCCCAAATCATGAAAAAAAAGTCATAGTATAGTATGTCGTCCCAAATCATGAAAAAAAAGTCATAGTATAGTATGTCGTTCCAAATCATGAAAAAAAGTCATGGTATAGTATGTCGTCCCAAATCATGAAAAAAAAGTCATAGTATAGTATGTCGTCCCAAATCATGAAAAAAAAGTCATAGTATAGTATGTCGTCCCAAATCATGAAAAAAAAGTCATAGTATAGTATGTCGTCCCAAATCATGAAAAAAAAGTCATAGTATAGTATGTCGTCCCAAATCATGAAAAAAGTCATAGTATAGTATGTCGTCCCAAATCATGAAAAAAAAGTCATAGTATAGTATGTCGTCCCAAATCATGAAAAAAAAGTCATAGTATAGTATGTCGTCCCAAATCATGAAAAAAAAGTCATAGTATAGTATGTCGTCCCAAATCATGAAAAAAAAGTCATAGTATAGTATGTCGTCCCAAATCATGAAAAAAGTCATAGTATAGTATGTCGTCCCAAATCATGAAAAAAAAGTCATAGTATAGTATGTCGTCCCAAATTACCATCATAGTAAAGCATGCTAGAAATAAATACAAAAAATCCCATTGAAATATCACAGCACATAATAAAGAAATACACCAACACCCAAAATTCATAGTGGAGAAGAATTTATTTGTATTTTGTACGAAGAAACTTCTCACCAAACAGACAATGTGAAAAATAAATACCTGAGAACAGCAGAACCAGCAGAATGTGAAGTTCAGTTACAAAAATAAGTCAATGAAATCTATTCCTTTTTACACATCTGTCGACACCGTTGCCTTTTTCATGAGAATGACAAACCTACAAAAACAAACACTAGTCATGTGTAGCACACATTCCCAACAACAGAAAAATGAAACTCTTTCATGTAATTTACGATCCTGTTTCCAAAAAAGCAAAATACACCAACAAATGTAAACATAACAGAGAATCCAAACAGTATCTGAATATTAGCCTTACACATACAAAGGACTGTTCGAACAGGGCTGGGTTCAGTTTCAGAAGCAGGAAGTGGGTCAAATTAAAGTATTAATGGACTAATATTCAATAAAACAAGATAATTTTCTGCTGATTTGAATTTAACAACCCAGCCTTGTTTGTTTTTCTGTGCACATAGTTATCCCCTCCAAAATAAGAGCATAGAGAACATTTTACACATTTTTTAAACACAATTTATTATTACAATTTACTATTATTTTATTCTTTTTTTCCTCTTCCACTTACTGCATTAACACACATCTTAGATCTAAACTATATTTAGACATTTATGTTTGATAGTTGAAACCTCTCAGTTGATTCACTTTTAAAGATATAAAAACTATATTCAGTAATTGTTTGTGTGGTTTGATTCAATCTGGATAACAAGTGTAAAGTGTGTTTTTTTCTTTTTTGGTCCTCTTCACTGACACTAAAAATCCTACCCCTTAAATCTTATCTCACAAACAGATACTATAAGTGGAAGGCACAGTACATTACATCAACACAGCAGCAAAACCCCTAAAATACCTGAAACTGAACTTGAAAAAAAATCATACATTTCATTCTCTAAAATCATACTTTTTGCCCCATAAACAATTACAAATACAGAATTATCAATCTTCAGATGATAAAAACAACATTAAAAAAAATTGTTCAATATAAATAATCGTTTCTGCGTGTCACATCCGGAGATCCCTCCTCTGCAGTTATGTGTCAACCACCATGAAATATGTTCAAATACTGCAGGTGAATGTGTAAAACATGTTTAACTCAACAGCCTCTAACATGGATAATCCCTCTGCGTGAAAGACAAATCAGCAAAGCTCCACCAGATAACTTTCTAATAATTAAAAAAACAAATCTAAATGAGTCCTGTCAGAGTCATAAGAGTGCACTCAGACCTAAAGACCTTAAAGCTTCCACACTCCAAAATGTATTTCAGGCTGTTTGAAGTTCTTTAAAGGCACTTTTTACCCTCACTGTCCACTAGTGAGTTTTCCCTTTATGTTTGTCAGCATCTCTCTGCACCCAGCTCCTTTGGCAAACAAGTAGACAATTATTCTATTAAATATTCTATGTAATAGAAAAGCAGAAAACAGGCATTTCACTTCATTGTTGACAGGCTAATCTCTGTGTCTGTCACACTGACAGTGAGGCTGTGAGCCCACCAGGAGCTTCGCTCTGCACTGTAAATGGTTGTAATTCCTGCTAGTCATCATGGGAGGGCGATAAATATGTCAGGTGTCTAATTTCCTGACATTTTACTGAGAAGTTTTCTGTATAGAAACATGTCCTTTGAATAAGAGGTCAGCTAAATATGCAATTATTTCAAATTGGTGTACAAGTTTAAACAGTATAATTCAACACATTATGTATTATTAGTACTTGATTACATAGTTCTTTCCAGGACAAACTCTAGGAGATTTCACATAACACAACAGTGGTAAAGAAAGAATCCTTGTGGACCTTTAGATTTTATCAAATGCAGCTTATCCTTTCCCTTTTTTGGAAGAATGAATTTAGTCTCCTGCCTATTACTGTGATAACATGGTGGTGGCAGGTTTAGAAAATGCCACTGCACACTAAATCATTGTAGAGATGTAGCATGGTGTGTGGAGTGTGAGGGTTCAGACTTTGGAGACGTTTGTTTGTGGCAGCTGATAATCTTCGTCTTCGTCGTCAACACTCAGGTCCAACTTCAGGTTATCCAGAGTCTGGCGGATGGTCAGAGTCTCCTTACGCCTGTTAGAGAGACATTGTGCCATCAAAATACTGAAACTGTGAAAGACTGTACATGCAGGGCTCAACAGTAACGATTGCCCGGGGCAAGTAAAACTCATGGTCAGGCATGTAAACTAACAACTCACTTGCCCAATCGGGCAAGTTGCTAAAAACAGTAAAAGTTAATAACTAATTGATAAAATAAATGTATTTTAAAATGCGCCCCTTTGGCTCTGATGCAGCGGTCTCTCGCCTGAAGTCAAACGCTGTGTAACAATGTCCTGCCCACAGCCCCCATTGATAATATTTTGCACGACGGACGCTTCATATAATAAAATAACAATATACTATTTATGATGTTATGTCATTGTGTCATTTCTGTCTCTACATGGTCACGCATTAACAATTCTCCTCTGCTCTCTGTATCGCGCACGGTGGAGTTCCGCCACACACACACACACGCGCGCCCTAGAGTTTTGTGCAACAGGTGGATGTGGTAGTTTACTGGTAGAGTAGAGAGAGAGCTAAGTAGCGTTGAAGTAGAGTTGAAGTAGAGTATAATAAACCCGGTGTTAATACAGCAGAACTGGAGAGAGGGGTGAAAAATAAATAGAGGTGGGCATGGCTCAAGATGGAGAACGATAGACAAATTTTTTAAGCCCTGACACTTTCATTTTTTTGTAGGAATTAAGCTACAATACATGACATATGTTGTTTTAATTAATAAATACAGTGTGAATAAAGATTACATAACATAAAAATAACTGCAGTCTTTGTTATTTGATAGCTGCTTAAATTAAACAATTTTTATAGGACAAGTAAAAACTGACTTTGGGCAAGTAGATCTCTGATCAACCACAGTTGGAAAAAAAAAACCAAAAAAAAAAACCTTCGCGTTGAACCCTGACGTATTTGTGCCTTTAACGTAGTGGAAACTAATCTGCATGGCTACACAAAACACACATTTCAGAGTGGTTGGCAGGTGTTACCAAGAGAAAATCTATGAAATTCCACAACAAATTTGAGTGCATGTGTTTGTGCGTACTTTGTCTGCAGGTGCTGGTCGAGCAGCTGCCTCTGCAGCCGGCTGTTCGTCTCCCTCTCCTCGGCCAGCTCTCTCTGGGTGTGGCGGTACTGTGCCTCCTTCCTGCTCCCCTCCTCCTCTGCCTCGTTCAGCTGACGCTTCAGAGAACGCATCCTCTGGGTGATCTGCAGGACCAATCAGAGAGCCACGCTTAGTTTGGATAGAAAGCACTACACGGACGTGGTAACAGTAACAACTCAGACATAAAAACACCTCTGGGTTATGACCTGTTATCTCTCATCTCATTTGCTCTGGTTAAATATAATAATTTGCAGGTACTGTTACAGCCTATAAAAATAGTTATTACCTCCATTTGGGTTTGCCTTGCAGTTGTTTTTTACTTGCACTTTCTTGCCTTAGGTATGTGTGATAATCTCAGAGGCCTTACAATGCGTTCACTACCTCAAGAAGAATTTTATTTTTGTAAATGTAAAAGATTTAGTTTTTGTTTACTTCAGTCATTCTGCTGTTCTCTGCTACTAACCAAGAAAGGAAAAGTCATTGTCATGTTATAGCCTTGTTATATTTATATTTAATAAAAGTCTAAAATTCAATGTCCTCAATGTTGTGTCACTTTTTCCTTGTGGTATCCAATGTCAATATTTTCATGGTATTAAATTGAAGTTAGGAATTCCACTATCTGACAATCCTAGTAGAGTGAGTGTGTGTGTGAGTGTGAGAGAGAGTTACCAGGTCTTTCTGCTCAGTAGCTATCCTGTGCTCCTCCTCCATCTGATCGGTCAGATCGTTGATCCTCCTCTCCAGTTTATTGATGGTGTTTGTCAGAACAGACTTGTTCCTAAACACATCACAAACACATTAGCACATACCTGTGTATCTGCACGTTTGGTTATATTGTTAGGGTTACATAATAGTTTACTTTCCCTTCCTGAGACGCAGGGACCACACAGGTACTATCCTCCCAATACATTACGATGCAAGGGGCCTCTTTTTTGTATCATTTCTACCTGTCCATGCCTATTGATCACATGAGGTCCAGGTGCAGTGAAAAATAATATTCCTAATCAAGTTTTTGAAAAAAACTCATCAGAGGAGATAAATCAGCACATACCCTGAGCGTGATTTCTCCACATGGGTCCCTGTAGAGCTAACGATACAATCACCAAAGCTGTTCAATAAATGAGCTGCCTGTATGACAGGGTCCAGACTAAATAATCTGAACTACAGGTGTGAGAGTGACCTTAGATTACAGACAGAAAGCCTCAGGAACATGTTTTAGTCTTTCAGGTTTCCTTTTAAAAAAAGAACCCAATGACAAAAATACACTTTCTGATACTATGAAGAAGGATTAAGGCCATGTTAAAGAACAAAATCTTAAAACTTGAAAATAAAGTCTTAAATCTGTGAGAATAAAGTGGTAAACCTACGAGAATAAAGTCAAAATAATACAAGATTATACTTGAATTTTAAGACTGGAAAGTCGGGGAACACAGTATAAAAAGCGACAAAGTGTGTACAAACAATGTTGGGGGTGACAGCAGATGTAAGAGTATTCTCGAAATCTAAGATTTATTTATTAGTTCTTTAACACGGCCCTAATCCTCCTTCATACTGATACACTGCTGGCAAAGTTGTAACAGAGGTTTGTTTGAAAGCCATGTGACTGACCTCTCCTCGGTCCTCAGGATGTTCTCCAGCTCTTTGACTTTGCTTTCCGCCCTGGAGATGACATCCTCTTGCACTCTGGAGCTTTGAAGCTCCTCCACCTCTAGACGCATCTCACGCAGCTACAGACAGAGAGACATGACATGCTAATTAGATAGGATATTACAAGCTCGTTGCTCGCTTCATGATGAAAAAAATAAACCTTTTAAACCAGATTTTTGACTTAAAGTTATTGTCAATATTCAAACTGTAACTCTAACCCTTGGAAATGCTGCATCTGTGTCATCATTAGAAAGTGACTGGGAAACAGGACAAATATTTTGGGTCTACATTAGGTAATCACAGAAATACCTGCCAATAAGTGACAAGAAATTGCAGTACAGAAATGCCAAAGAGTTTATCAAAACCATTTCTATTACACTGTTCTTCCACTAGAGGACACTGACAAGTTGATTTGTACACTTTAAAATGTCCACATTAGTTCAACAGCAAGTTAAATTTAAGGGATCCATTTATTTTATTTTTTATTATTATTTTTAAATGATTTTTATTACTATTAAAGTGTTTTATCAGTTCTTTACAGGTCTAATAAGATTGAAATACAGCATTGGAGAGAGGTATTGTGTTACATGTAGACTAAAAAAAGAAGTACACTCAGTACCTGTCTCTCCATGGAGGCCTTCTCACTTTCCAGCTGGTCGTTGAGATCTTTCTCCTGGAGCAACTTCAGCTGCAGCTGCTCAGTCTGACAGTAAACACACAAATATCTTAATATCCAGCCAAATAAAGTCAGATGGAAATAATGGATGTTGGACTTCTTACAGTCCTGTACAGGAAAAAATAATTTCAGTTAACTGACTTCCTGTTCCCACTGTGTTTACCTGTTCGATAGCTCTCTTGTGTTTGGCGGCCCATCTTTGCTCGCTGTCATGCAGCTCCTCCAGGTCGCTCTCCATGTCGATCATCTTCTCCTGAAAAAAGATGAGTTAGAAAAAAAAAAAGTCATCATCCAAACAAGAAACTTTTTTGAGGCAGCCTCTGATCTGAGGTCAGCTGTCTGTTGTCTCAACACATTCAGGTTATTGAGAAACGGGACAGATTAAGTATCTTCAGAAATAGCGACATGATGAATATTTGGGATTATGGAATTAGCACGCTGATTGCTAAACAGGATTTGCATAATTAATACCTCATTAACCCCAACACTCTGATGGTTTGCATGACTGATTAATTCAGGTGGACATCTCTGTTTGAATCATTAGGTCACGTAGGCAAACACACTGTGGATACTGTTTGAGCTACAGATGGGAATGAGCAGAGTTCACCTCAAGGATTCAGGAAATTTAAAAAATGCTCGGCTTGGTTAGCGCTCTAAAATCCCATACAGGTTGATAATAATATATATTTCTGTGTTGAAGTCTGGTGATACTCCATATTTTTCTTACAATAAACAAACCAACAATAAGCTGAACCCAGTAACATTTCATCCCAGGAGGAGAAGCAAAGGTAATAACCAACATGGATCTGACAAAGTAATATTTTGCTTTAGTAATAGCAGCAGTGTGCTAACTGCTATCCAGACGGGGGGCATCACAAGGAGTGTTTTTTCCTGACGCCAGCCTGTTCTTTTTTTTATGTGCTTTGAAGTTGCATATGGATTTTACGTTATATTAACGCACTTTTTTGCGACTGAATGATTTAAATCAGTACCTGAGCCTGTTTGACTTGTTTGGCCAGGTCCTCTTTGGTCTGGTTGGTGCTCTGCAGCTCCATCTGGAGGTCGTCCACCATCCTCTCGGCCTGTTTACACTGTAGCTGCATCCTCTCTCTCAGCTGGATCTCCTCCTCCAGCGTCTGCTCCTTATCAATCAGCTTCCCAGAGACCTGCACACACACGTGCAAAAACACACAGATCCTGAGGGTGCATTTAAACCAAAGGTGTTCTCATTTATAATTAAAAAGCAGCAACTTTTTATCTGATGTTAATGTGAAATGATAATATGTATTAGTGTTGCACAAGTGAACGTACCTCTCCCTGCAGTCTGTTGACGAGGAGCTGCGTTCTCTGCAGCTCCTGCTCCTTCTCCAGCAGAGACTCCTCCAGCTCCTCCACTCTCATCTGGCTGTCTTCGCGCAGCTTCTGGTGCAGGTTCAGCTCTGCTGAAGCCTGTGTGGACGCCTGCACGGCTTCACCCAGCTGGAGACACACAGAAACACATTAATAGGTACATACACACATCTGGTTTGTTTCTGCTAATGTCTTATTGGGAAGGTTCCCTGTAAATGTCACATGTCTCTGTACCTCTGTCTCCAGTCTGAGGATGGTTGCGTTCATCTCAGATGTCCTCTTGTCTCTGGTGTCTCTGTCCACCTCCAGCTCCTCCAGCTGTCTCTCTGCCAGCCACAGCTTCTCAGACAGAGTCTGGGCGTGCTGCGTCTGCTTCTCCAGGTTGTCCTGAAAAACAAACACACAGTTCAGAGCTCTGATTCCTCATATATTGTGTGTGTGTGTGTCTTCATGTCTGATAACTCTCACACGTCAACACTCAACACCTGAACACACCAATTAGGAAGAGGTTTGGAAACAGACCATGCTCACAACTGCATTCTCATGCTGATTACTAAAACCAAGCACTGTGCAGACTGTAATAGATTGTCTATAGATTATCACTGAGCTTTATATGTGCAGTAGTTGATTTCCATAGAAATGTGTTTTTCTTAGCTGGATGTTTTGGTGATGCATAGTTTTCAAACATAGCATTATGTTTCTGAGTCCACTGTAATCTTCAAAAACCAGGCAGCACATGCTTGTTTATTATCTAAACTCATCAGTGCAACAGAGGTTAGTTGCTGCTGTGTACCTCAGCATCCTGGATCTTGTTCTTGAGGGACTGCTGAAGAAAATTGAAGGCGTATTCCTGAGTGTTGGCCTCCACCATCATGTCCCGGGCTTCCTTCACCTCAATCTGCAAGGTGCAAAAAAAAGGAGTCAGTCATTCAAACACACAGATAAGTGTGGTATTACTCATTCCATCCAGCCATCTATCTGCTCACACCTCCATCTCCCTGCATCTCTCCCCCATCGCCTGGTTCTCTCTCTCCATCTCTATCATCTGCTCTCTCATCCTCTTCATCTCGTTGTTCAGCTGAGTGTTGGTCCTCAGCAGGTCCTCGTTGTTCACCAGCAGGCCGCGCATCTCAAACCTTCACAGGGAGACAGTTATCAGACTGCGATGTGTCAAACTCAAGGTTTACGCTGAGATGACAGAGAGGAGTGAAGACAAGGAACAAGAGCAGTTTAGCTACCTCGCAGCAGTGAAGCAGAAGTGTACTGAGGGTGGAGTCAGAACACTATGACATCCCTAAGGGGTGTGGTTGCAGGTGTAAATTGATTCAAATTTTAACTTGAGAGGGCCAGTAAAGACGGGAGTATCGCCACAGAAATGAAACAATGCACTGCTGTGGGTGGGGGTGGCAGCAAAACACATTTTAAACACCCACAAAACAGTCCAATTAAAAAAAATCAATGTTGTACTTGAGGGGTGGGAATCATCAGAGGCCCCACGATACTATATCATCACAATACATGAACCACGATACAAAATGAGTTTGATATTAAACCTGTTGCGATATGCTGAGTATTGTGATAAAATATATTGCCAAATATTGCATTTTACTACCCTTTTTCCAACTGCAAATTATGTCCCCGAAAGACAGATTTGTCAACATCAACAGTTTTATCAATTACAATAAAGTAGTCATACTGTTCATTTCCCTTCAGTCATTTTTACTGCAGCAAAATGTATCTGGTAAACTGCAAAAGCAACTGATTATTTCACTCTAGTGGGCTACGACATATTCAATTTCAATACAATAAAAAATGTATACTAAGCGTCTGTGTAATTATATGATGTTGTCAAACATATTGGGAACATTTTGACCTCCTTATCTTGGTGTCAAATTGCCCTTTGCGACAGGAAACTGACCCCAAAGTAAAACTAATCTATTATATCTTCAAAGCCAGACTCCCTTGACAAAAACAGTAATTTTACACTGCTGTCAACAGGGGTTGCTCCTCCATCACTGCCTCTATTATTCAGTATGTTTGGATTATTGTGTGACTTTGGTGCTTTAAATTGTTAGTTCAGATTCAGGTGAAGTTACGCAATAACACAGACTAACCAGATGATCATGGCAGAGGTAGGTCAGCAGCTTCTGTGCTCAACAGGTAAAATTATTGTTTTAGTCAATGGAGTCTGGTGGCTCTGAAGAAAGCATACTGATTCAGTTTGCCTTGGAAAGGGCCGTGTGACCGTGAGGGAAGAGGTTAAAATATTCTACATACTGGATACACAAATTGATATTGATTTTTTAGGTGGCTAAAATATATATATTTGCTGCTGTCCCGTGTTCACAGCAGTAATGTTACATTGCTTAGCTTCCGTGGTGGTACTCCTGCCTGCTTCTCCAAACGGGGGCGTGCCGACACAGACTATGGATACTGACCTCATACAACACTAATTTAAAATATCATAACTATCCCTTGAAAGCGTTGAGTTAAACCGGCCTCGAGATGGACGCAATTACATTCTGTTATCACAAGACCTCCGTGAACTGTAGACCTAGCAGGTAAATAACAGTAGCTAAAGTAAGCTAACATTAGCTCGTAATGTTAGCTAGCGACATTAGCTACGAACGTTAGCCTGGCATCGGTGCCTTCACGTAGAGTTAAAATATAAGACAGTTATACTCGAGCACATTTACTCACCCGACCAAAAGCAAGAGTCGTCGTTTCAGTCGGGGACCCAACCGCAAACAAAACAGTTATAATCCACTAACGTTTGTCTGTTGTGTGCTTTCGTCGGCTCGCCATAACGTTAGGTCTGGTGGAGGCGGCCATTTGTAACGACGATCGTGTCCACACCGGGCAAATCGTCAAGTTGTGGGAACATAATCACTTTCCTCTGTTTTGTCTGGATCATATCCAACATTATGTTTCATTTTCAGAGAACACCTGCTGCCTGTAGGATCATCCAACTCTGCCCACACCTGAAATTCGCGCGCCATGTTTGTCACATGACTGCAAAACCGCACCCACCTGGCGTTCAGGTGGTGTCAGAGTAACCGGAAGTTGCGCCCGCTCAAACCGGAACAACAACACGGGAAGTCGGCGATTTTCTTAAAATCTTGTTTGATAAAGGTTTTTTTTTTATTTGTCCAAATGAACATGTGCAAAACACAGGTTATTTATGACGGCGCATGTAAATAAAAAAATATTAAAATAACTAAGCGAACTAGGTTTATGTGACAGTTACTGTTTGTGAATAAAAAAATAGCTTTTAGAATAACAATAAATTAGATTTTCAAGAATGCTATTATTTAAATTATAAAAATAATAAATAATATCCCTAAGTTTTGAAATTTGGTGAGTATTCTGATACACAAGTTGCAGAGTTGGCATCATATGTGCATAAACATATGGGACAAAAGTAATTGGTCAGTTAATAGTTAATTTACATATTGCATGTCAATTACTTTCACACGTAATTTCTAATATGGAATTGGGTTGTAATATGAATGAATGATGAATATTCACTCACGAGAGGTTATAGGCTCTGTGATTGAACACAACCATAGACTGTATAACACATCGTCTTTGTGGCATCCATGTTTTTTCCACATTTTGGCTTAAAAGCTCATTAGCACACTGAAGTTGGAAGAAAGACTTCTCAGCTCGGGGGATGGGAACATCCAAAGAGGACTTGAAAGCAGCATTACACAGGCACAGTTACATAGAAAAAGAAAATGAGACCAAAGGGGAAGCAAAGAGGAGAATAAGAAAGACAGAGAAATAACACCATGTCTGACCTTATCTGGTTCCTCTCCTTCTCCATCTCCACACTCTCTGCCTCCAGGAACTGGTTACGCTGGAAAAAACATACACACACACACACACACACCATGAAAATAGCTATGGGTGCAAACTACATAGGTTTAAATACCAAAACATATTATACTGCAGCACCAACTAGCAGCCATTCTGGCTCAAGAATTCTGCTACTTATGGTAACAAACCATATGTTTACAGCAGAACTACATGTGCTTGAATCCCAAAATGAACTGGCGAGGCTTACCTTCTGGAGGACGTCCATCTGTTTGGTCAACTCCTCTATGTAGTCTTTCTTATTTGGTGCTCCCAGAGTGGCAGAGCGCATGCTGTAGTGGGTGGTGGTGGGTACCACCTGTAGTGACAAAATTAAACCTTTAACAAAAAAAACTTATAGTGTGGACACAATGATAGAGTGTGTGTTATCTGTGTGTGAGCAAACGTACAGTGTTGGTAACCTCGGCCCTCCTCCTCAGAGTGTCGTAGGTAGAGAATCGGGGGCGGGAAGAGGCGAGGGTTGGCGTGGGCATGCTCACTGGACTGGTGCTGCGGCTGTTGAAGTTGAACAGGTTCATCTCTGAGGTGGCAGGAGACAGTCCGCTTGTTACCTGGGGATGAGGAGAGGAGAGGGGGCAGAGGAGGGTCAGTATCCTGCTATAGTCAGCCTCAGAAGACCAAGCTTGAATGTTGTGTTACAAACAGTTGTAAATGTAATAACCTGCATAGTATACCATTAATGTCAATTTTAGATAAAACAGTAGATTCAGCTGAAATTTTAAGTATTTGAAGGATTTCCTTTCTATCAATATTGTGTTGACTGCTTAAATATCAATTAATTATGATTAAGTGATATTAAGAGTGTCTCTAAAGCTACGTTATCTTATAAAATATAGAAATAAGACATTTTTTTCCCACAACATACCTTGAATTCAGACATTCGGTACATGGGGTTGTAATCCATGGAGGAAGTCGTGGCGTATGGACTATTGAACACTCTGGGAGGACTCTCAACACCCCACTGTACAAACAAACAAGACAGCAATGATTTGACGGCAAATAACAGAACAACAAATGGAGGGAGAGACAAGAGAGCCAGACAGAAAATACAAAAGCCAACAATCAGTGTGAGGACGGAAGGCTCTCACTTCACTGCTGTGAACTGCTATGAAACAGGGTTCCCACACGTTTTCAAGAACCCATAATATATATCTATATCTATATCTATATCTTATTTCATTCCCCTCATATTTGCCCAGTGTTTTTTTTCCAAACATATCAGATTCAAACTCTATTTAAATATATTTTCAGCTAGCTGACACACATAAAGGGAGCAAAGGAACATACCTGATGGTAAACAACACGTCACACATCCCATTTTAGAGCTACACTATGTCAACAGCGACAGAAAATGAATTTGTTATGTTACGTGGATTACTGGAACAAAAGTCATTACCTACAAAAAAATTCCATAATTTTTCCCAAACATTCAATAATTTTCACTAATTCCATGGAAACCCTGATTAAACACAGACAACAACCCTGATAATGTCATACATTTAACACTGCATTAGTCAGTCTCCTAACTGCTGTTAAAATAAAAATTCAGCAACTTGAAATGTATTCATTAAACATGTTGGCACACGATGAAGAGGCATGTTAAGCTTGACAGTTCAACTCACAAAGATTATTGCAAAAACAGGACATTTGTTACTGGCTAATGGTAAATAAATTATTACACTGATGATGGAATCATGATGTTAAGATTGGCTGTTAATTACATATGATTACATTTGGTAAATTACTGTTGAGCAAGGCGCACATGTTTCACAGCAAATACTTGTATTTGTATTATTCATTGTAATTTAAACAGGTCATACGTAATATTACAGTAAATGTGCTTACATTAATTAGATTTGATTGATTTGAGGCACTCTTAACATTGCATAATTCAGAGTTTCTCAACCATACTTTCAGAAGACAAATCTCTTTTTGTTGGACGTCTTCACAATTTTAGGCCAGAAGTAGTTGAGAAACTCTGGTGTAACTGAGTATTATGAAAACAGGAAACAGGGCGGCCAATAAGAAACCTTAAATCTGTGTTTTGTCCAGGCGATGGCGTTGTTCAACAACTGGAAAGGAAAAACTCTATTACACATTGGCTGCATAAAACATGTATCATCTGTAATATTTTAGTGGAAAGACTTGAACACTGGGTCAGTCTCTCTGGGACGGTTCTCAAATGGTTCAGGTCTGATTTAACTTGTTCTGACAAACACCAGACAGAGAACCCACCTTACTCCAATTTTAAAATATTTCCATTGGTTACCAGTTTGTCACAGAATTAATTTAATATTCTTTCATTGTTTTTTAAATTGCTGAATGGCTTTGCCTCAACTTATCTGTCCTACATAGTCAAGATATATGTGCCTGCTAGACCCCTAAGAGTGAGTCAATTTAGTTACTCACTTGAGAGTAGATTTCTACTTTTGTATGTTAATCATTATTATGCAATGTTTAATTAAAAGTGTCATGGTTTTGTTTTTGTTTTTTTTTAAAAAAATAGGTGTGTTTAATTAGATGTAGGATAAGAGATTACTAAAATCAATATGCAACCTTGAAAGCTGATTTTTGAGCGTCTTGAGAATTTTAAGATCTAAAACTAACAAGACCAGGCAAAAGTGAGAAACTCTGGTATTAACAAAGTTTGTAATAACCACACTTTGCTTACTAACCCTGGTCTTATTATTGGGTCATTCAAGTCTAATTTTTAAAAAATACTTCTTTGAGTTCAGTGAGAAATCAACTTGTTTCAAGACTTTTCTATGAGCAGTGTTTTGAAAGAAGACAGAATAAAAGAGAATACATGAAAATACCACTTTACATTTCATTGCTCCTGCAGATTTTTTCACTTGTTTAAGACAATAATTCATTTAGGTTTCAGTAACGATAAGATGGGGACTTTTGCAGTGCATGGGCAATAAAAGACCCTAAAGCTACGTTTTGTCCAGGAGATGGCACTGTTTAATAACAGGTCCTGTGTTTCTGAATCACAGATATGACAGATATCTGATGATCATCAAAACTGTCTCCACTCTCCACAGTTGGCCTCACTCACCCTGTCAGACATAGTATCCCAGTCCCGTGAGGCCAGGGACTCCAGGGAACCTCGATATTGGTTCGGCCCCAGCCGGTTGGTCTCCCATCGCGCCAGCCTGGGGCCGTTCTCCCCCACCGTCCCGCCGCCTCCTGGGCCATCTGCATCCCTGCCGCTCAACCCGTTGGTCTTGGGCTCCTTGTTGAGGAACAGCTGATACTTCGGGTTCTGGGTGGGTGGCACGGCTCGGGGTGTGGTGGGCTCATCCTCAGACGGGCTGTCGGGCTGCTTGTTTGAATCGAACTCAGACTCCTGGAGAACATGGGCAGAAAGTGTGGAAGGAGGGATGAAATAAACCCGACTTAGATATGTACCTCTGCTGGAGGGCAAGTACTCATCAATCAACCCGGGGGAACAAATATAGACGTGGTATGGATGAATTCATTGAGCACAAGCTGATATGAATATATGACACAAAGAAAAAAAAACATGGCATGAAGGGGAAAGTTCTAGTGGTTCACAAAAAAGTTTTCAGAGGGAAAAAAAGATACCTATTAATTGACACAACTGTATTAAACTTCTTTGTAAATAAGTCAACATCAACTTGCACTAGCTTTCTGCAATTTATCCCCAAATATTTCCAGCTCAGGCCCTCATCAAGGTGCTAAATGGGGTTTCTTTGAAGCTGAAGTCAACGTTTCTGGGCACTATGGAGCAGAAGAACTCTGCAAGTGCCACAAATCTCTTACATATTTCTTAATCTTTATTGTAATAAAGAGTTTCATGTTGATACAAGCTGTAGACATGTTCCACCTGTGAATCACTTAACACTGTCTACAGGAAAAATGAATGAAACTTTTACTTCTGGAACTAGAAGTGTCCGAAATAGTCCCTCCCACTTTGTGACTTTATGAACCTTTGGTACGATCGTAATAAAGGAAGCTTCCACTGTTTATTTGGGAGTAAACAGTGGGAGAGAAGTTGATTTTGAAGGAGGTGTGGATTTGAATCACATGACTCAGAGTCAAGTCATGAACCTAATGATTAAAGATAAAAAGACTTGACTTCTACACCAAGGACTTATGACTTCACTTGGATACAAAGGTTGAAAAAGTCTGCGAGATTGGATTTAATTCTCTGAAAACAAGTATCAGTTCAATTCGACAGCAGTCAATCACAATCCATGATCAGTAGGGAAAGTTGTGTTTGGCAGAGCAGACTTGAAACAGAATGTTTAGAACTTGGGCTTGACTTGGGAATCGACTTTGGACTTCACAACCAAGATTTTTGGCATTTTTTTCGTGTGACTTGCAAAACAATGACTTTGTCCCACCTTTGAACATACTGTCAATGATATGTCACAAAAAAGGTGCTGCAGTCATGGTTCTCACCAAGCAAATTATCAGAGAAACTCAAGCAAACATAATTCAAAAATACACAAATGTTTGCCCCAATTACTGTCATTTGTCCCAATTACTGCAATCATGCAGTAAAAATCAACACAGCCATGGCATGAAGCTTTTTGGTGTCATTTTAGACCAAAGACAAAAATGGCAACACATGAAGCTCATTTACAGGGAAAGAATCAAAGAGAGGTTAGAGTTAAATCTGTGAGTGAGTTGTGCCATTTTGATTAGTACGCTTGAAGATGCTTCAGAATCTTGTCATGGTTTTATGCTTTCCAGCCATCATGCGGATTAATCAGTGCTTTCATCATGCAAGAGGATGCGTTTCAAAAACCTGCAGCGCCATGCTGTTGTGCCGTCTTCACCAGAGAAGATGCAGAGCTTTTCGTGTCATGCAAGGGCACCAAAATGGCTGGTCAGGAGTTTGTTTGTTTGCTTACCGATCCCATGCCGGAGTCAGCCACCGAGTCTCTACCAGAGACTGGGGTCTGTGTTTTGTTCTTTGCTTCTGAGTCAGTCTTCTTTGTGCTGCCTCCTACTGGACAATCAATTCTCGCAGTGATCTGACTAGTACTGGTGCTTCTCTGAGCTGATGGAGCCATGTTCTGACCGGTCTCCCTGAACGGAGGCGTCACAGTGATGCTGGGAACTGGACCCTCATCTTGTCCGACACTAATTGGTGTGGATGGACTTGACCTAGACTTTGGAGACTCAAGAGCCTCTGCAGAAGGAGACTTTGGGACTTTCCCTGCTCCAGAGGTGGGGCTCTGTGGGGCATCCGAACCAGAGAACTTATTGATCAGGTCTTTGACGCTGCCGGCTCGGCGCAGGTTTGTACTGCGGGACAGGCCTGCAGCTGGTTTCTTATGATTGGCACTCCAGGCCTGCTTTGCCTCTTCTTCATTGGTGATTTGGTGGGGACTAATTGGTGACTGGGATGAAGTGGAATCGGATGAATGCTGAAAGAGGTGAAGACAATAACAGATCCCCAAAACAATGTTAGCCAGGAGTTTGAGCAGCACATGTAGCAGGTTAGTGGTGAGTGATATGACAGAAAATTTAGACCATGGTAGCTATCACTTCAGTATTTCTGGGTGCATTTGAACATTGTACGCAATGATGCAAACTAATAAGCGGGGCTGCTTCGTGGCCTGCCAGCAACGCTGTATCCACTTCTCTTTAAACAGCCATGTACCACAAGGTGTTGAGGCACAATGTGTTTACTTCCTGTTTTACTTAGGTGATAAAACCACTTAGCTGTTAATCTGTGACATGCTAAAACATAGCATAAAAAGCACAAATAAGAGAGCAGCTACTGCTTCAAGAATATTCGTCTGGCTGTTTTAAGGTGTTACAAGCAGGTCTGGTTAAGGTTAGGCACAAAAAGCACTTGGTTAGGGTTAGGAAAAGGTAATAGCTGGGGTTAAATTAATCACTTGAAACATGGGACATGAAATCTTGCAGGAGCTCTTGCAAAGCTGGGGCTATCATCCAGACATAGCCGCAAAATGGAAGACGTGTTGTTACTTCGTCTTGCAAACATTACAAGACATTTTTCTATAAATGTAAAAAGCAGTTAGTTTACATTAACACTTGGTTAATCTCCAACATTAAATTCAAAGACATCGTTCCATCACTTAGATTTCAACTTTAAAAGCAGCATGTTAATAGTGTGCTTTTCTCTCCCGTCTTTAGGATGTCGATGTTGTTGAAAACGCATGCATGATGACATGAAGCCCAGTGTGTGTGTGTGTGTGTGTGTGTGTTCCTATTCTGACATAAATCCCTCTTGAGGAAATGCAACATCTGCTTGCTCATCTGAAAAATCTTCCCCCCTCCCCCCGAAACACAACATCCCACTTTCACACAGAAATAAAAGGACAGATAAATGTATAAACAGAATTTAAAATTGAAAAAAAAAAAACAACCCACACACACAGTAAAAAAAGGAAGAAAGAGAACATGGCAACATTTTTCTTTGCCAAAAAGCCACTTGATTAAATCCAACTTTAATTGAAATCATAACAAGGAAGCTGATGCCACTTAGAGAAATTAAGTGGCGAACGTCCAGGGGTTTAACTTTCGGGGCTCGAGGGTCCAAAGCATTGAGTGGCCTTAATCCAGGGTCTCGCCTGGCCGCCTCCTCCAGGGACGGTGAGCCAAGCTGGGGTGGGAGAGGAGCCGGCGCCTGGGAGGACTGAGAGGGCTGGGGTTTAGGATCGCTGCTAATCACCGCGGTATTAAAATGTTTACAGGCCGTGGTGGGATTAGCTCTGAGCTGATGATTTTTAATGTTATTATTTTTGCCCTGTGAGCTGAGTGCACTCTGTTTGGCCTCTCTGAGCCTCATGATATGAAGAGACGGGGACACAGTTGCTGGTGATGAAATGTGTGTGTTCTTGTATTTCTGTCCTTATGTAAAGCACATTTATTGTGATGAGTTTCTCAACATCCAGGTCAAGCTTACATGGGATCACTGGATCAGCAAACACAGTCACAGGAGACTGATTAATTCATATAATATACTCTAAATAAATGATTAAATATGATGAAAATAATTCATCATGTTTTTGTTTTTTTTACAGCAGCTTATAGGTTATAGGTTTAGTAAAACAAAATTATGGGGTTTAGGTTTGGAAAGTTAAGTTACATAGGGTAATGTTAGAAAAGTAAAATACATAACTTTGGTTTAGGAAAGTAAAGTTAGTCCGTCTTTACTCTCAACAGCACAATTGTCTCATGATCACAGCCTTCGTAGTTACATGGGCTATATATGAATTCTGGTGCATTACTTTTAAATATAAATAGGAAGAGAGCATAAGAGCAGTTGGATTGCACAGGTGTTTGTACAAAGCACTTCAGGACTTGACTTAATCTTTATTCTATTAGGTATGCTTGAATGTATAAATGTGATTACACCTCAGACATTCTGTACACATGGACACTCTGGAGTTTGGCATCAGAATCCACAGACTTAAAATGTGGCCTAATAGGTTTGTACACATGTACATTTACCCTGAACTTGTTCTTTCAGATGAGTCTACATTAATTTGCGCAGTTAATGACTTCTTTCTTTTTTCTTTCTTTTTTTTTTGTTCTACTAACCTTTAAACCTACACAGGAAATCTGATTTTAGTAGAAAGAAATGCACCTTAAATTTTATATCACAGAAACAAATGTTTAGCAAAACACAGAAAGATGGGCAGACAGAGCTTCATTCAGGAAAACCAGGTCCATATTCCCCCAAGTCCTGTTCATACACACACACTTTGGTTCTCCATTCCCTGTGGCCTCACTACAGTACAGACATATGGCGTAGAGCTGTACACCATCTGACCCAGATATGTGACAGCAATGCATCCTGGGAAATACAGTGAATGCCTCACTGATGTTTGGTGCAGAAGTGCTCACGCTTTTTTTACCCCGAGTAAAAGTTCAGGACCCGACACGATGACGTGGTGCTCTGATTTAGTTGAAGAGTATGAGCACATGCTTCATCCTCTGTGCATTTTCCATAATGTAACTCAACACTGTGCCTACCAGGTAAACTTCCACACCTTCAGTTCAGTTCAGTTAAATTTTGTAGTTGCTGATGACCCTGATGACATCCCAATGACATCACCAGGGTCACTTTCTCAGACTTGCCGAGGCTCCTCCAGGACTCCTCTTGATGAGTAAATGAATCCCGAAATGTAGAATCAGTAGGGTCGCTGCCGTGGCTCCATCTCTCAGATATTACACTAAGGAAAATGTAATTTGGTGTGGAAGGTGTTGGAAATGTTTGTAAGAGTTTACATGGATTTCTGTGATGGACAGGCTGGTTTACTCAGAGATCACACAGAGATTCAGCTCTTGGCCATCTGCACACCGAACAGTTGAAACTTTTCAAGTCGGGAACAATAAATTTGATCATCTGTCAGGGCCAAACTTGCTTCCTCCGTTTTTAGCTAAAAGACTTCCAAACATTTCATTATTCCTGTGTTTGTGGCCACCTCTCAGCTTTGAGGAGGATGACAAAGACAAACGTCGTCAGGTCAAATTCAGTTCACAGTGACTCCAAAAACTCTAAAAGGAAGGGTGTTTCCTCATGACATAAAATCTTAGGAGAGAAACTGAGAAAAATGTTGCTGGTTTGAAATGTTTACTACTTTCCTCTGGTTGTGTGACAGCTCTTATTTATGTTCCAGCTTCTCCTGATTATCTTCAAGTTTCTTTGACAGCTCAGATTTGAACCATAGCTGGGAACACGCTGGCTTATTAACATTAATTTTAGCTTGGCTTGTTCTTAGCTGGTAACTAGCTTCTCATAGACAACTCTGCAGAAGGAAGGATGGCTGTCTTCACCCCAGAACAATAAGCATGGTCTTCTTATGAGGTTAAAGAGTAGCCACAAGCTTATTAAGACACTTAATTCTACTGCTATCATCACTCTTTGCCACCTGCTGTCTTCACACTGAAATCTGAGAGAGCTGCTTCCCTCCACACACACCGTGAAGCACACATCACACCCTCACAGGTTACCTACAAGGCCAAAAGGTTGAGCCGATAACAACAGGTGTTCTTTGGCTTCTGCTTGTTTTCTAGCTCCTTCGGATTGTTTTCTGTTTTCCTCCTGTTTCGTTCCAGCTTCATCTGTTCATTTTCTTACTTCTGGTTTTTTTCCAACTTCTTTTTTTTTTTTAGCTTCTTTTGGTTGATTTCTAGCTGCTTTTCAATTTCTTCTGAATGTCTTCTAGCTTCTCCTGATTAGTTTTAGCTTCTTCCAGCTGTGCTCTACCTTCTACAGGTTGTTTTTCTAGCATGTACTGGTTATTCTCAAGTTCTTTCAGGCAGTTTTTAAAAGGGTGACCCTGAATAGTCGACTTTATCACAATTGGAGCTAAGGATTTGACTCACAGTGGCAGGAAAATGTGGTTATGAAACAAAGAATCATTCAACTTGGGTTATGCGGGAGTGCTAAATGTCCGATTTTACTTATAATTGCGTAGTTGCTCCCAATAATTCATGAAATATAGCCTATTTGGGTATAAATGTATTAATCAGGGCGCTCAGAGAAGAACATAGCACAAGCAGAGCAGAGCTAAGAAAAGGAAGAAACTAAATTAAGTGACGAGTTGTGTCTGTCTCTCAATCTCTACTTAATTTCAGTACTATGGACAGTGCCGCTCCCACAAACAGCACTATATGGTATACATCCCATTATAAAATAGGTTCTTATTAAAAGTCAACAAGACAAAGAGTTTATTTTGGTGTTTCAGCTCTTTTGTCTGGTGTGGAAAAATAGAAGTCAATGTTGCAAATGAGAATATGGATCAATGAGGGGAAAAAACACATGACTCAGTCGTTGATGAGCAAGACTTAGCTGTCTATCTAGACTTAAATTCTTAGTTGGAGACAACTGAGTTTTCAAGCCTCGTAGTTTTGCATCATAACTTCACATGGTTGTTTTCTAGCCTCTTCAGGTTGTTTTCCAGTTTCTTGTGCAGTGTTCTGCCCTGTCACGGTTGTTGTTTTCTGGCTTTTTGTGTTGTTATTCAGTTTCTTCAGAGTGGTTTCTTTCCCTTTAGCTTGTTTGTAGCTTTTTAATTTGTTCTTTTAGCTTCTTCAGGTTGTTTTCAGTGTTGTTTTGTACTTTCTCCTGGTTGTTCCTTTAGTTCCTTATTTGCGTTTAGTTGTTTCACAGACAGTGGAAACGAGGGGCTAGGGGGGCCACGGCCTGGGTATTTCTTTTGGAGTCTGATATACTTCTAGAAATATTTTATGAACTCAATACAGCAGTAATATCGGCCTATGTCTGTTTTAATGCATGTGCTCCCCATTCAGATGCGTCCTCCGCCCAGGAGATGTTTTCTAGTTTGTCTTGGAAAATATTTTAAAAGAAGACTTTACGCAGTGACAGAAGATAATTACTGTGCATATTAACATTCCTGCCGCAGTCCATGATCAGATCAAACTGTAATTCAAGAATCTTACAAACATGACTTTCACCCTCAGCACTTCTTAGAGCTTCCAACTTTTCTCACTTCTTCACTTTCTCCTCACACAGACACCTCTCCCAGTCTAAACTCACAACCAGTTATTACTGTGAGACACACGTATCACCTCAACATCAAACAGCACTATCCAAGTTGTCGGTGTGACACGCAGAAACAAACAAGCAGATGCAGTTAAACGCTGCACACACAAAAGCAAAACTGTCACTGCAGCAGAGAGAGAGAGCGGAAACAACAGTGTAATAAAAAATAAAATATATAACCAATTAGTGGCAGCAGTCTTGTGTTGGACACGTACGTCTCTCACAGAGAGCAAAACGTCGAGCGACGTTTGGCCCGAGGCAATCTGCTTGGCAATATGTTCCTGTGTTGTTGTTGTTGCCCCCCCACACACACACACTCCTCCTCCCCTCTCCATGGCAGTAAATAACAGAAATTATTAACCAACCGGCGCTCGGTTCTTAAAGCCAGCCCATTTTTACACTTTGCTTAGCCGTCAATGATCCCTTCATCAGGAATATTTGTTACAAATCAGGCTGAAATCTGCTCCAACTAATCCTGGATGTTTCCTTATTTCACGTGGGAATGACAAAAATGAGCTCAGATGTATGATCGTGGGGAAAGCCTGTCAAAGATTAGTGATATGATAAATAGGGAAAACTAAAAGCAGCTTACTGAAGGTCCCCACGTCCTGTATGTTGTAGAGCAACACTGCACTTTTTTTTCAGCATTCATATGTATACCACGCATGTGTTTTCTGACCTAAGTTAAGAATTTGTTTCTTTGGTTCAATACTTTTATGAACAGGTACAAAGGGGCTCCCCCACCCCAGGGTGTGAGGCGGCAATGCTAACTACTGTGGCCCTGTGCCACCCACAATTATTCCTAAATTCCTAATTATTCCTATCATAAATATTAACCAGTGTATTAAATTGAGGAGAAATGCACAAAAATAGTGTGCTGACTTCTTTTCACACTCAAAAACATCGTGCATCTGTCCTACTCTCTAGTGTCTCTATACATTGAAACAAAATTAGAATATAATACAACAAAAATCATCAGAACTTCTCACCCACACATTTTCTCTAAATATTTCCCCACGAGCATCAAACTGCAGCCCAGATGTCCTTATCCGATGACTAAGTGCACCTGTGTCAAACCTTTATAGAGCATTTTTTTTTATTTATTTTTGTGATTTTTTGATAGTTACTAAGACGGGGGAATGCTGACAGTTTACCTCATCCAGCTGCTCCTCTCAAAAATCCATAAACAGACGTTACCTGAGTTATTACCTAAGCTCTTAATAAACTACTATAATAATAACTTTTGCACAATGCAGTTTGACATGTTGATGGTTTCACTTATATAACAGAGAACACCAGACATACCAAGCTCACGTTCAGCACAGTGTCTGTGAGCGCTATAAAAGTCTCAAATCCAGAATGGATCACTGAATCTACAAAAACCTCTTAATCAAATCTGATCTAAATCTATTAAATTTATGTCTAATCAAAATAAACTGTGATTATACAAATCCTGGCTCATTTTCTGACAGATTAACCTCAATTAATCTGGTAAAAAGGTTACTGAGCCTCTCTTGGGGCGGAGAGGCTCGTCTAGATTAACAGGGCGAAGCGTGAGACTGCGGGCTGAAGGTGTCGAGGGTTGGAGTTCCCCTCACCCTCCCTGTCCCCTGACACTTAAAGCAGAAACAACCTGAGGTCATTTTGCTTTATGAGCTAGCTTTCTGGGGGCGTCAGAGTTATAAACTGCCACAAGTCAAATTCTTTAAATTCTGTCATCTGTGAAATCCAGTTTTGCACTGAGTTGACCTATTTCTATTTAAATCCACTTTACAAGTGACTTCAGCTGCCAGGACATTGAATCAGTGACTAGGTGACAGGTGTATAATTGTCAAACTCTTTATTTTTGACAATTTGGCCTAAATAATAATGAATGCAATGTAAACCATCATGGTTAACATGTTTAATCTAAAGATTTATTTTAGCTTTTTGCCTCTATTAGAGAGGACAGTCTAAGTGTGAAAGGGCTGCAGGCTGAAATTGAACCCATGGCTACTGAGGCAAGGACATTGCCTTCGTATGTCGCCACCAGGCGTCCCACAATCAGCATGTTTCTGAACACCAAATGAAAAGAAAATGACAGTAGAGTCTGACTTTAGAGCTTTAAAGGTGTGTCAAGACGTCAGTAGCGTGTGGGCTTACACAGACAGCAATGGTTGCAGGGGATTCGATGTGTAATGTGCCTCCAGTGTAAGTTGACTTTGACAGCAGAGACCACTGTTTGCATCCCATCTCCTACCAGCAGTAAAGGTTTTTTATTCTAACCTTGAAAGTGAACCATCACTAACCTTGGCTGAACAAAACCTTTGATCAATAGACACTCAGCTTTGAAAGGCATCGCCACCAGGGTCAGAGCCAGATGTTGTAAACATTCGGGGCTCTGCATAAACTGTGTGTGTGGGGGGTTCGGGTGCGTGCTACCCTGGGGAGATTTCTCCAACCCTACTTTTAGCTATATGCTATATGCACTATTTTTCAGGCCATTTGAGATGATGCCTAAAAGTCTGTACATCATCTGGGAAAACATGACAGTTGCCATAGGAATCTGATTTTGTTTCTAATTGTTATCAAACTGTCTTCATCATTCTGAAACCATAACAACAACCATAACAACCATAACAAATTTGTTGATTTTTTTATTGTCCATTGTGATCCATTTAAATTAATCGTGACTGATACTCTATGAATTCAGCTGTTAAATATGAAGAAGTAAACTACGAGATGCTGCCTTTCAAAGTCTACTCCAGTCGCTCAAATGTTCGATTCTTGGTGCAGTTTCACTTCTATGTCCTGCTGGAAAAATCTGGTATTTTTCAATGGCAACCTGTGCAAACTAAAAAAGGATGAGCCTGATTCATGTTGTATTTCTGTGCGGGAGATGCGGCACGTTGGCAGCCGGCCTGTCTGCTGTTTGTGTTTAAGCTTCACAAGTTAAACTGTGGTGACACTTTGACAGGTTTCCTGTTATAATAAGACTCCAAACCAGGTTTCTTCCCTCATCGTTTCCTGTCACAACTGTGTCAGTCTATTATGGGTTGGTTTTTTTTTCTGTTTATTTATTTATTTTTTTTAGGAAATTGATGCTGTGTGTGTGTGTGTGTGTGTGTGTGTGTGTGTGTGTAGGTCTGCATCTGTGTGTGTGTGTGTGACAGACAGAACCAGATGAGCAGGCAGATGTTTCCTCTGTCTCCACTCCGACTGTCTGAGAAAGACTGACAACAGCTGGACCAATGCCAGACACACACACACACACACACACACACACACACACACACACACACACGTAGACAAAGATACAGTGACACTGTTCTACCTCAACAAAACTGCACTAAGGTTTATCTTCACGCTCTATCTTTGCTTTGTTGTTTAACTTTTCTAGACGATACGCTGAACGTCACCTTGTTAAACTAAATATTTCAGTTTCTGTTCAAATCAAAACCAACATTATGTTTTCTTGCAGCGGATTCTGTAAAATGTTGCACTTAAAGTATTCTTAGATATTTATCATATCATGTATAGTTTTACATCTTACAATGTGAGGAGCACCTGCCAGCAGATATTTGCTTCTTTATAAATGGTTACAACCCAAGAAAGTTGAAAAGAACTGGTTTAGATAATGAAAATGTAATGTTTTTTTAAATAACTAAGTTTCTTTAATTTATTAATTTACAGTACATAGTGTTAATGTTAAAGAGATTTTAGATTTCAAACTTCCCTCTGAGCCTCTGATTGGTTGTGATGCTATCGTGTTTTTTCCGTGTGGAGCAAACAATCTAAAGCTGCAACTAATTATTATTTTTATGAACAATTAACATATTAGTTACAGACTTTTGTGTGGAGATACTTGCAAGCCATGAAGATTTAAGTTGACAGTTTGTAAAAATTCCAAAACATTGTAGAAAAACTGTATTTAAAACTGCTTTTTTTTAAACTGCTCAGACATCATTTCATCAAGAGGGAAGGACGATTTTGTCGGAAATGCTAGACGTCCAGCCCAAATCATCCTCAAGAGAGCTACAGTCTGACTTGCTGCCATGTTGCAGTGCCAACTGTCCAACTGGAGGCCCAGTCCGCTTCAAGTCGCTGTTTAGACCACCACAAACAGCTACAGTGAAACACATGTGAATATGTGGAACATCAGGCATTGTTACCTCCATTCAGAAAAGAAGCCAAAAAACTCATTGACTGTGTCAAATCTGTGGAAGGGAAGTGTGACAGCTTTGGAGGACATAAGTAATATCCTCATAAGTGGACCTCTTGAAGGGACAGAGGGCCTGAACCTCACTACTTATCTTCCAGAGTTACTTGAACAGGCCACAGAGCGTTACAGCCTTGTCTTTGCACCCGTGAATGACCCAGATCTCTTATTGTTAGATGTCATTATAACTGTGAGTAAGTGCTGCGTTTGCCAGAGAAAGACATTGTACATATGGAACAGTGGATACACAGATTTCTCTGTAACACTGTCCTCTAAAAGAGCTGCATTTGCAGAGATCTGCCATGTCAGGAGTGAGATATGGATTCATCTGTGTGGTTCGGGGAAAGGATAACATTCACAGGAAAAGAGGATGAAATGTCAGTACCTGCTGTGAGAGATATTACAGAAAAGGTCGTGCACAAAAACCTTTATCACACTCGCAGCATGAGATCATCTAATGCAGAGTGGGACCAATCAGCTCGATGTGTGTTTTGTGCATTTTAAAAATGTCTGGATGTGATATGACTTTAGCTGGACCCTGGCACTTCGGGTCAGGTGTGCTGTTAGTTTGGTTTCTAATGCCCCAAAAGCTCACCAACTAACAAACAATAAATACTGTTAAGCATTGTTTTTTTTAGAGGTTTGACTGTGAAACAGAGAAGTGGAATAAACCAACATAAAGGAGGTGAAACAACAGATCAGAGAGGACCTGTGGATGCTGTGAGTGTAGAGGCTGAGTTGAACTGTACCATGTTGTTTTCTGTTTCTGTCTCGTTCTTTCCCTGCATGCTGTGGTCACTCTGTCTGCTGGTGAATGCTTCCCCTCTGAAAGAGAAACAAAGTGATATGTATAAATACCTTTAGATGGGAAAGTCTAAAACAACTGACTGACCTGAATACTGCAGTCAGCAAAATTAAACTTTTATTACATCTTATTTTATATTTAACACACATAAGAAAGAAAAAACTGTTTTTTAATGATGTAAATTTAATCAAAGTTAAACTAAATCAGTTACACTCAGTTATTTTGTCAGACAGGATGTGGAGTCGGGTACCTGTTGGACTGTTTGAGTATCTTCTGTGTGAAACAGGTGAGTCTCTGCGTCTCTTCCTGGTACCGGTGCAGGTCTTGGGTCAGCAGGTTACGGAGTGTGATCAGTGCCTCTTCTTGGAACACTAACCTCTCTGATTGGAGCAAACGCTCGGTGATGGAGGCCTGAAGCTCCCGAAATGCACACAGCTGAAACTGGGGATATATTTATAATATATCATTATATTAGTAACATCTCCAAATATCACACTTTGCCAAAGCCCAAGCCTTTTTCTCTTCTGCGTACTTTTTGACACAATGATATTCTTGTTAGTTTATTTAACCCACTGTCACCTGTGTGTAAGATATCATGTGGTCACTTACAGCGGACGTCTGAAGACTGGAGTTCCTCTTTAGCTCTTGTTCGGTCTGTTTCTTCTTCTCCTGAAGATTTAGAAGCTCAGTGGTCAGCGGCTGCTGGCGGCCTTCGATCTGCAAGAGTCTGACAACACAAACACAAAACATTTACAAAAATGCACCTTTTGAATTAGAATTCACGCTCAGTGTCATGTTTGATGGTTAAAATCCACTAAACAGGACATATGCTTTTAAATAAAGCTGGGCAATAAGACTTGAAAGCTTTACTGTCGCATTCATCTTGATGACAAAAGAAGGTCATCATTTCTTACTTCATACTGGTCTGTTTGATTGTTTGTCCTAATTAATTACTGTATGATACGTTTCTGACATTGTTGAGTGTTTACAGATTGGCTGGTGGAAATTTTAGTTAGGTATCACTGGCCTCTGATGCTATTACTTGCTTAGTTACAGAGGATTCAGACCCTATTAATTGAAAACTGCTATGTGTAAAAACTCTCTTACAGGTCAGTAAGAAATTCGTAATGTAGGTGACCTAAAAGACAAAAAAAAATAGTTTCATTTTCAGTCTTACTTTTAAACTTCACGACTAATTTTAGAGTAAACATGCATCGCTGCAAATATTTTTGATTTTATTAGGTATAAATTGGCAGAAAATACATACTAAACATGCAAAAAAGGGCCATCTATGCACACATAAAGTTGAAAAGAAGTCTCTCATTAACTTTTCTTTGGTTCATAAAAACACCACCACATGTTAACAAGCTGATATGAAGCATCTGTGAAAAGATATTGAATGTCAATGAACAACTGATAAAGAAAAGGAGCTCTGTCCTGGGAAGCCAAGCTATCATTCCTTATGGACAACATGTCCCACCCCATGCAGGACACTTTGATAGCACTGGGCAGCTCCTTCAGTGACAGGCTGCTTCACCTGCGGTGTTTGAAGGTCCTTCCTGCTGCTGTCAGACCATACAACTAACACTGCTCCCAGTAGACCACACATACTAAATCTATGGACAATCAATCACCACTGTAATGTTGCAAATTTCCCCGCCGTGGGACGAATAAAGGGTTATCTTATCTTAAAACAATAACAAAATGCAAAAGATAGTCTTCCATATTTGAGGCAATTACTGTAAATATGACATTTCTTTGTGAATGCACACAATTGGAGCCTTTACCCCTGAGGTGCTGCTGTTTTACAGTACATATTTTGCCTGAACACACACTTGAATTCAGTGACAACAGGACTGTACTGTTCATATTTGTCTTCAAGCAGCTGAGAGATTTACCTGAGAAAACACCTACGACAGATACATCATCACATTTACTTTCGTTTCTGTTTTCGAGGTTTTTTAGAGCTAAAAAATAAAGGTTAGTCGTCGTCTTCAGATTTGAACAATCAACCCTCGGGTCTTTCTTCCTGATCCCTGAGAGCACTTTTCATCTGCAGATCTGAAAACCAGAACCGGCCACATTGCCACATTAAACATTCCCGACCAGTGGGCTCCTGTCACCCTCTTTGACATAAAACCGTCCCTTCCTTGAACAAACACAGTGGTGTTTTCATAGATACACACAGAGCTGAACAGCTGATCCAGAGCTAGTGATTCATGCTCAGTGTTTAAAGTCAACAGCAGCCAAATATTTAAAACCACGCTCACCACACGCTACAGCAGTAATCATGTGAACACAGCAGTTATAACACCTTCATGTACTGTTGTTTCAGGATGACATTATGTTGCTCACTGCTGTTCTCGACTGTAGTAATACTACTTTAAAACTAAGTTATACAAGTATTTTAAGTAGTATCAGTGGTATGGAAGGAATCACAACAGCAAGACTCAGAGTAGAAGTAGTAATAGCAGTAGTAGTAATATTAGCAGCAATAGTGCTAATACAGCAGCAGCTGTGCAGTAGTGGTACTAGTACTTGTACAACACTTAAGGGACTACTTGTTGCAATAGTACCATTAATCATATCAGTAATGTTAGACTGAGATGCAGCCTTATATTAACAGTAGAAGTACAAGCAGTACAAATAGTAGTACCACTATAAGAAATATGGGCAGCAGTATGTGTACTTCAGGGCAGTAATAGTAGCCTATATAGTAACTACAGTACAGTGCAGTATGAGTAACAATCAAAGACGTACGAGTGGGAGCAGCAGTGTAGTAGTTGTAGTACTAGTGTCAGTGTTTGTACAAGTAGTACAACTTGGTGGGAGAGCTAGTAACCTACAAATATGCATCCGTGCAGTAGTAGCACCATTAGCTGCAATAGTATTTCTTGTGATATTAGTCAGTAAACAGGTGTAAAGTAGTTGTAGTAATAATATCAGTTGTAGTGCCACTACTGCTAGCGCTAGTACTATTAGTGCTGCTAGTGGCAGTAGAAGTAGTCATACTACTAGTAGATGTAGTTGCACTCTGTATAGCAGTACTGATAGAAGTTGTAGCAGTTGAGCTTTAGTAACTATAGTATTTGTTTTAGTAGTACTAGTGCTTGTGCTTCTACTGGCAGCAGAAGTACACTCACATCTGGTATTGTAGTAGCAATAGCAGCAGCACAGTGTATAGCTGTACCAAAAGAAGTTTTAGTAGCTGCACTGTCATAACTACAGTATTTGTTGTGGTGTGCCATTGCTTGTGCTTGGACTATTAGTACTGCTAGTGGCAGTAGAAGTACCTTACTACTAGTAGTAGATGTGCTGTAGTAGTACTAGCAGCAGAACCAATAATACAATTAGACATAGCAGTAAAACATTGTAGCAGCTCTAACAGAAGTTGTAGTAACTAGTATCTGTTGCAGTACCACCAATGCTATTACTTGTACTATTAGTGCTGCTAGTGGCAGTGGAAATAGTCGTACTACTGGTAGTAGATGCACTGAAGTAACACTATAGCTGCAGGACTAATAATACAAGTAGACACAGCAGTGCAAATATGTAGCAGTACCAAAAGAAATTGTAGTAGTACTTAAGTATCTGTTGTACTAGTACCAGTGCTATTTTACTGCTAATGGCAGTACAGGTAGCCTACTACTGGTGGCAGATGTATCGTAGTAGTACCAGCAGCAGCACAGATAATATAAGTAAGCAAAGCAGTATAAAGTGGTCATAATACTAATAGAAGTTAAAGTAGTGCACTTGTAATAACTCTAGAATGTGTTGTAGTAGTACCATTTCTAGTGTTTGTACTATCAGTGCTGCTAGTGGCAGCAGAAGTAGCTATGTAATAGAAGTACTATTAGTGGTAGATGTACTGTAGCAGCTCAAGCAGCAGTGCTAACACTAGTAGACATAGCAGTGTTGTGGTAAAAGTTGTGGTAGTATTAGTTTTGTAACTTACTGTTGCTATTGCTGGTAGTCTGTGTAGTAGCACTAGTTTAAGAAGCAACATAAGAAATACGGTAGTACTAAGAGGAGGAATAGTCTCCATATCAACTACAACAGGCAGACATGAAGGCCTGAGTGAAGCACTGCAGTCAGACCTTAGAGTGTAATTGAACATGTGTCCACTGGGAGGCACTAACTCCCTGTAACAGAGTGTGAGAACAGCAGGTGACGAGAGGCAGAGAAGTGTTTTGTTTGCGAGGAAGAAGAGGAGGCTCTTCTGAGGAAAGCCTTTGATGAACTCACTGAAGAAGTGACATCAACATGTAGAGAAAGACAAATGAATAAAAACGACACAAACAAAGGCACGGCAACACAAAGGCCCTCTGGGAAATATATTAACACTCTGTTAATGAGGTTTTCAAGGAGGCCTACTGACTCCACTGAGGACAGAAACCTGAAGTAAACCTAAAAGACGAAGATGATGATGACTGGTGTACATTCACTCTGTCTTCCTGGGACAAAGAAAAAAGTAAATCTTAAACACTGGTAAAGAAAATGTCTGAGGGCAACAAACTAAGCATTAGATAGTATTGAATGTTGGATTTATGGATGTTTTATTATAAATATGTACGTTTTTAATCATTCTAACAATAAGGTTGATTTGTTCTATTATTTGCCTTTACCTACTTGGTCATTATATCCACATTACTGATGATTATCAGATATTCTCATTGTGTAAATATTTTGTAAAAGCACCAGTATTCAACCCTACACTACTGACACAACATTGATGTCCAAATCAAACACAAACTTATCATTACACTCTTTTTGATGCACAAAATGAGGGAAGTGACAGTTTTATATTTCACTGGAATTGAATATTATGATTTCTTCTAACAAATAAATTGACTGATTGACTGAATTATCCTCTAGCTCTAATGTCAGCATATATTTAAAACAATAAAAACATCTTAAAAGCAACAGTCTTATTAAAAATACTATCACATGACACAAAGTGTTCTGTTGCAAATACATCTGACCTCGGCCATGTAGGGAGATTTGTGAAATTGAAACATAAAGACAAAAAATGACGACTGGCCAGCTCACTCAGTGTAAAAGTGCAGTCAGGCAGTCCAAAAATGCATCCGAGGCACTCTGACTATAGCAGTTAAAAGTCTTTCATTAATATGTGGCTAATAATGTGTTTCAACAGGGTGTTTTTGTGCCTCATTTGTAAAACTGAAATTTGAAATTGAAAAAGAAAAGAAGTTTTGTTGTTCCAAATGAAAGTCCTGTGTTCAACTGACTAAAGCATGACAACCATCTTTCTTTTCAAAGGGTTTTTAAAAAGAATTACAAACAATAAGACTCACACAAATTCACCCAATGTCTTGGGGGAAAAAAGCTTTAGTGCATTTTTGGGGCTGCTGAGCCTGTTTTTCATCACCTATAACAGGGGTGATGCAATGTTTAACACGTGTGTCTACAAATCTGAAGAGTCCAGGTTCAGCTCCTGGATAAAACTTGAACTTGACTTTTTTATTCCAACAGTCCTTCTGTAAAATTTAATTTTGGATTCATTTTTTCTCTCCAAAAGTTTTTTTTAGTTATTAAAAGAAGTTTGGGTAAATTTGATTTTCTTTCATTGTAGTGTCATCTAGTGTCATTTTAACAATTTTTATTTGTCATTGATGCTTTTATTATTATTATTATTATTTTTTTACATTTTTAATTGTGGTTTCATTGCTTTTTACTTCTCGTTGCTACCTTTATGTAAGTTCCTCTTTGTTTTCTTTTTGTGTCTAAGTGCTTTTATTTTATATTGTTTTACTCAGCTACACTGCAAGTAAATGAGGTCTCTACCTTGGTGTATTTCCGAGTTAAAATAAAGGTTAAATGAAAATGCGTAAGTAATTTGCCTGGCCTTAACATGCTTTCAAGACACCATTAAAAAAAGGGAGGCAACAGAGTAATGACATAAATTACAAAAATATACTAAAAACAATCCTGTTTTTGCCCCAAGCTTTAGAAACAAAGGTGCCAACTTAACAAACATTAAGATTTAACATGCTTTCCATTCTGTCATGGTCAGAGCACCATTAAGTAAAATGAGGAGCCAAAGACCTTTAACTCTTTAATAACTTTGCTATAACATAAGGCACAGTGTACAGTAAATGTTGGTAATATTATAAATTAAAGATGTGATTAACCTGAGCAGTAACAGCATCGCTACTGGACCTACCAAAGGCCTTTTCCTGCTCGACTGTGGGAATCCTTCCACCATTTTAACCACTTATCGAGTGGAGATGTTTCTGGTACCATTCTTCACTTCAATGTTCACAAGAAAAAAACATCTTGAGAAGAACCTTGAGGAAATTTTTAAGAGTTTGAAGCGTCATGCAAATGAGCTACTTTGTCACCTGTCAATCAAACTGATTTTAACCAATGAAATGACTTCATTAAAACGCTGCATGTGACGAGCCACGAGGAACATCATCCATCGGTGTGAAAGACAGTAATTACCAGTGTGTGTGTGTGTTGTTGACAATACGAAAATCACACACACACACACACACACATACACATACAAACACACACACACACACGGTGCCAGCTGCCAGTGTGTTCTGATTAGGTGCTTACGTACAGAAACGCGTGAATAGGGCTCCATAATTGCTTGAATGTATGTGACAAACACATTTCACTCCATAATTGCAGGTGAAAAATGTGTGGGTGTGATTTATTTATTTATTTATAATTTTTTTTACATTAATGTATATCACCACTTGCAGCCCGTCACATATGTAATTTTCACTGTGTCGAGGTTACACAGGATGTACACACTGTGCGCGTATTTATAGCACAAAGAGAATCCATTTGAATGAATAAAATCCACTCCGCAGAGTGTTTTCTATCGTGGACAAAGGTGATGGTATAGACCTGTATGTAAATGAACACAAATGTTAATGTCTCTACTTCTACTCCATATTATGTCAACACTTTCTATGCCTATCTGCAATTACAAATACATCTGTAAGTGCAAATGAAAGTTACATTCTCTGGTTTCAGCTTGACCAAAGTGCAGATTTGCTGCTTTTTTTGGTTTCTATTCATCATCATTATTGTGAATTAAATTTCTTTGGGTTTTAAATGTTTTACAGACTCAAATAAAAAACATATTGGTTGTCGTGCTGTTAGAAAAGAGGAAAAGTGGAACTGTAGAGTGTAGAAGACGAGGAGTGATGGAAGGATGTTTAGTACAAACAGGAGTTTCTGGGCTGGGAAAAAGCATAAAGTTGAAGGATAATAAACAGCAGAGGGAACGGGAGGAAAATAAGACCAACATCATGAAACAAGACAAACTGAAGGGAGTAAAAAAAGGATGAGAGGAATGCCAGGGTGAAGCAAAATTGTTTTGACAGGGCGAGGAGGAGGAAAGACAGATAGACGGGGGGGGGAAGAAAAGAGAAATCATGTTCAGTTTTGTTCTGTTACACAACCGTGCTGAAGGGAAGCCACAAAATGGACAGATTAAAGAGAGAAAAGGACAAGAAATGAGAAAGAATGACACAAACCAACAAGAGAAAATGAAAAATAAACAATAAAAACCAATCCTCCTCTGTTCTCAGGTTACTTTGACCTCTGACCTTTGTGGTGTTGGTGTCCTGCAGAGGGAAATTAAACTTTTACCTGGATAAATCAGTGAGCTTTTCCACCTTGTTGATGGATTTCATGTTTGATAGCTGGAGTTTTTGTTTTAAGATCTGAAGAAGAATGAAATAATGAAAGAAGAAGACGTGGAGAGGGTTGGCAGAGTTCAGTTGGGTGTTTTCCAAACTGCCAGTCTGCCTGTTAGTCTTGGCAACAGACTGAACTCTCCTTGCGTAACCGGAGCAAAGACTGTTTCTGTCTATCTATGGGAAAATACCACTGAAAACAACACAATCAGACTTCAGCTATTCCTCCGCTGAGAGCTGCTGAGTCTGTTGGTTTGTACTGCTGTCTGTGGTGTGTGTGTATGTGTGTGTGTGTGTGTGTGTGTGTGTGTGTGTGTGCTTTTGATCCACCGTGCAAAGAATGTCTCCTTGTTTTTAAAGGAAGCAGGTCAAGAATTTAAGGTATTTTTACTTCATTAAACCTCTGACAGAAAACATCAGCACTGTTTGTCAGTCATTCTAAAAATATACAAAGAATCCAGTTTAGTGTTTTTCTGCTGCTATTCTTAAATCTGAGGGTCAGTTCACCCAAATCATCCCTATTGTATCTGTCCGTGCAGAAAAGTTTGGACTTTATTTGACAAGGTCTTTGGGATTTTTACCTTACCTTAGCTTCACAGAATTTAGTTGGAGCAACACAGTTAGGGCTGGAACTAACAATCATAATCATTGCCGTATAAGCCATCTATCATTTTCTTGATTAATCAATAGTAGTTGGTCTATAAAATGTCAGAAAATGGTGAAAAATGTCAATCAGTGTTTCCAAAAGCCTTCGATGATGTCCTCAAATGTCTTTTTAATGTCCACAAACTAAAGATACTCAGTTTACTGCCATAGAGGAGAAAAAACACAACATATCCACATTTAAGAAGCTGGAATCGCAGAATTGAATTGTTTTTTAGTTGTTTTACTCAAACTGATTAATTGATAATCACATTAGTTGGAAATTAATTTAATAGTTGACAGCTAATTGATTACTTGTTGCAGACATGTTTTAAGTCAAAACACCAAAGATGTAACCAGTTACAGCTTTTCCAATGAAGGTATTTTCTGGCTTTATATTCTCCTGTTAATGTAAATTTAATATTTTTCCAGTTTGGACTGTTGGTCAGACTTAAGTAATTTGAAGACGTCTTCTTTGGCTCAAATTGTGGCACACATTTTCTGCAAGAGGTCTTATTGACAAAACAATAAAGCCATTAACCAAGAAAATAATGGGGCAGATTAATGAATGATAAAAACGATCTCTATCCCCAGAAATAATTCTGTCCAGAGGCAGTGTTCTTGATACTACCTTGATAATCCACATGACATTGGAACTACTTTCTAATGAAAAAATAGTCCCTACGAAAGCTGTAGGAGAGATAACAGGCTGTTTATAAAGTAACAGGTGTAAGGAGTAAGACAAAAACAAAACATAGTTCTTCATATTGTGACAGATTCCTCAACAACTGAACAAATAAAACCAGAATTGAATGGATAGATAGAAGTTCACTAAAAAACAAAATCCATATATGGTAAAACACTTGGAAGTTTAAAACTTGGGTGTTTCCGTACTTCACGGTAAGAAAGGTCAAAGATCAAATGCCTTTTAAGAGGGCAGGCTGGGCCACCCTTCTGCTTTGATTGCTTCCAGTAATAAAAAAACACAGTGAATTCATGAAGTAGATTTCTGGGAAAGTTTTAAGAAACATGACAGGAATGTCAGATAAAATAAAGTGTCATTTCGTATGTCAGCAATTTGTTTTCAGTTCATGCTCTCAGTAACAAAGGAAACAAAGTTTAAAGGGACACTTGTCGGTGCAACACAGCGAATCGACTTTTTTTTTCTTCAACAACAAACTTACATTGTTGGATTTAGTCAACAAAAGCACGTGGTTAGGTTAAGGAAATAGAACCGAGTCTGGCTTTATAATCTAACGGGACACACACCATTCTCCCAGGGGAAAGTCAGTGTTTGCTGGACCCATCCACCACCTCGCCCGCCTGCCCTACTCTGACTTTCCCTGCCACAGCTTTCATTCTTGTCCCGCCGCATTTCCCTGTGATGCTGCCGGGCACTGTTAAAGTATAATGATAACCATCTGAAAATCATGCCAACATTAAAGGACGGCTTTTTCGTTGGTGTCCGATGCCGCAAGTCTCTGCCCTAGCACCGGATTTTGACAACTTTGGAGCGAGACCGGGTTGACCACACTACACTCAACAGCTGTATCACCGCGTAGACGGAAGCATGCATCTACTCATCAGCAAGAGGCCCGTGCTTGTGACAGCGTGAGATGTAAACATTAATGGCGTCCTCCTCAGCTGAGCTGTAACGTTTGATAGCTCTGTGGTGCTAGGTGAGCTAGCAGTAGATGCTGGTTCCATACCATTGGAGAGAAGGAAGTTATTTCTACAGCCAATATCTCCAACTCACATCAAAACAATCTAGTTTGATAAATAGCATGACAGGTGAAAGGAAAAAGTTGCATTTTTAATTTTGGGGTAAAGAAACAAGTCTTAAGACTCACAAGGATTTGGTCGACTGGAAAAGTAAACAAGTCTCTTTCCCTCCATAGATTCTGTCATTTTATCTGAACACAGCAGATTTATGCCTTTGCTCTCCATCTTTGGTCCACAATATGAACCTTCTAGGGCAAATTTTTCAAGAGATGGCAGAAAAATATAGACCATAGTTCTTCCGATTACAATTCTTGTAATCAATTATAACAGTCAAAAAGGAATATAAGGAAAGAAAAGGACTGTTATAACTGTTTACAGTCGTATGCAGTATGTGGCTGCTTTACATAATGCTCTTCATCCTACACTTGCCTCGCTTGGTGGGAGAAAAGTTTGGTCTGAAAGACGATTAGGACTGCTTTAGCGTCACCACAGAGCCATGAAGGTTACGACTTGATTCGGATTATGTTTTCACTTTGAAGAAACAGCTCTGTTGTCAGAGGACAGCGACACTTCTGTGTTTGAGGAGTTTAAAAGGCATCATCTTCACCTTGACAAAGAAACTCAACTAAAGCAGAGCTTTTAAGAAGTGCTCCAGAAGTTCGTGGTGTGAAAGCTGCTTGATTCCTGCAGCTAGTTCAAGTCCACTCAGAAAAAAAGAATTGCCTTATCTCTGTTCCTAAATGTTGTAGAGTCATAGCTCTATCCTCTTTTCCTGCACAAAGCCCAACCCTGTCTTGGTGCTGGCATTACATAAGCCTCCTGTAAAGCCAAGGAAAACCCCAGCAAAATGAAAGCAGGGTGACGTCTTCTTCCAGTAAGCCAAGAGGATATAAGAAGTGAATATCATGTTGGGCAGGGCAACATGATGGAGACATCTTAACAGTATTTATTAAGAAACCATTCATCTCCTCTCATTAAGCCTTTGATCCAAGCTGTGACAGGAGCCCAACCAGTCTTGGCGATGGGAACCAACGTTGCTGAGAAATTAGGAGATTTCCTGGAAATTCACCAGAATAATGTGAGTGTGTGCGGGTGGGTGTGTGTCTGCTGGCACACCTTGAATCCCGAGATGTGTTTTAGCTTGTCTCGTCTGACAGAACTGAGACCAGTTGAAGTGTTGTTCTGCCAAACTGCTCGTCATGGCAGGAGTACAGAGAGTAGGAGCGCACGGGGTGAGGCAGCAGCCACCTACTACCATCTGAACATTTACTGTCAACACATCACACGTTGTAACGAAATCGGGAAATTCAACAGGAACTTTCACTTTCTCACATTTTATATAAAAAGTTTTAACCAGGGATTCAAGCACTGTCTAACTTTTATAGACGTTTACTGTTTTTGGCCTGATGTGACAAAGACAGATCTTCCAGACAGAGAACAAAGATGGCCGTAGCATCTGTGATGTCACACAAAGGTCACTGATGGTGGAAGCACCTTTGTGCTTTGTTTGAGTGAAATTTCGGTGAAGTGATGCAGTAGAATCAGTGTGTTACATTAATCAAGCAAGTTGAGCGTGATGTCATTATGTCTGTCACTGTAAGATTTATTGAACCCTCAGAGCACTTTAATTAAAATTTGCAAAAGCCTAATGGGATGTTGACATAAGAGCGTCTCCACTTATAATAGAAAAGTAATGTGTAGTCACCTGCGGTGGTAGAAGTACTCGGATCTTGGTGAAGAGGCAACACAATGATGAAGAGCAGGATTTCAGCTCTATGCAGACTATAGCTGTAGCCTACGCGAGTGGCCTACACCATTGTGAGCATCTATACTTGCATGGTGGTGTGTCTTTGTCACTTTGTAGTTAAGGTTAGTGATGCAAAACCCACCCAAAACACACATTAAACATGGCTTAATAGCGAAAATATCAATTACCAGTATATAAATCAGCTTCATTATAACTCGCAGCATTCACAGACAAAACATTTGTCTTTATCTGGACACATTTTCCCCACCAATACGACATGCTAATGTTATTAGCACAAGCCTATGGCATTTTACATTGTATAAATTAGCCTAGTGACTAGCGGACTTTTCAGGGACAACAGCAACATTTAAAAAAGATAATGTTACAAAATCTGGCTCCATTACAGCTCACAAGGCTCACTGACAAAACAACTGTCTTACACTAAACATGTTTTCCAAACAAATATAACATGCCAACGTGAAGCCTATGTCATTTTACATTGTATACAGGAGGTCGCCGCAAAGTGTAGTTCCATTGCTGGGGAAGTGCATGTCAGGCTACGACGTACGGTATGGCACGTCAATTTGACGCAGAAGTATAAATCCTGCTTTACTCTTTTACAAGTAAAAGTATAATATACTTACAGTTTATTTTGATACTTATATCAAGAGTAGTCATTATGCAGAATGACCCATTTTAAATAATGTATATTATATCATTGAGATATATTTATCAATGCATTAATGTGTTCATCACATTAATGTCTCAGCTGGTAAAGATGGAACTGATTTGAATTAGTTATCTTAATGTAGTAAAGTAGTTTGTCAATTGCTCCCTCGGCATAAAAAAAGAAAGTCTTATCTTAACCTATAACAATACATTATAATTTACTTGGTAATCATATTTTGTATTATGGTTCTGAATCTGCAAAGCAACTAATGTTGAGAAATGAATACTATGTTGAGTAATAAGTACAATATTTATCTCTGAGATGTAGTTGAGTAGAAGTATAAAGTAGCAGAAAATGGAAATACTCATGTAATGTACCCTAAACTGTACTTTCGGGTAGTACTTGGTTAGATGTACTTCTCACAACCGGTAGTTACTGTCTTCTTTACTTTACATCGAAGAATGCACAAAACAGTTCCACTCAGACACTCAGGGAGGACCACAGATACCACCACTAGTGTCAGATCAGCAGTTTCAAGCAACCAAAAAAGACAAAAAATCTGAGCAAGGATATCCATTCTTATATCAATATGGTATTGATTTTGTGATATGAGACTAGAAATCATCTTATCTAATGTTGTAAATGTCGTCTTTTCCTGGTCTTAAAGGCTGCAGTACAGGAGAGTGACGTAATTTTCTGAACTGCCATTGGCAGTATTTGTTCTAAAAACTATTATTGTATTTGATTTTCTCCGTGTCCCCGAGCCCGGCAAACACATGCACAGAGTAACAAATTAATCAAAGCTCAAAGGCTCAATTGGTCCTCACAAAGATAGATTTACAGGAGCACAAAGACACACACACACACACACACACACACACACACACACACACACACGACAACAAATGCATGAAAGAACCATTCATTTTCGTTTTCTGTCTCCCGCTCTCTCTCAGCCACACACGCACAGACGCACAGACGCGCACACACACACACACACACACACACACACACACACACACACACACACACACACACAGGCAGGCAGGATCCTGTTGTTTTCTCCAGTGGAGCAGAACCTGCTGCTGTTATGAGATACAGTGAAACTCCCACATCCGTATTTCAGCTCTGTGACAAAACCCCACAAACCAACACAGAGCTGCCTCCTACTCACATGTTCAAACACTACATGACACGCTCCTGATTTACAGGAGAGTCCAGTTTCAGAGAGAAGAAGTGAGGACATTTGCCAAAATACAACATTCATATATATAGTCTTCAGGGACACTGAGAATATTTTTTGATGAAAAGAGCCAGGATTAAAGACGACTAGAAACCTGAGATTTGTATTTTTTAGTGTGTAAATTACATGTATGGTTTTTATTTATGATATCAGGATAACAGTCAATTCTCTGATTGAGTTCATCTTCGATTCCTTGTGGACACTCATGCCAAATTTGAAAAAAAAAATTACCTCGAGGTGTTCTTGAGAAATTGTGTTCACGAGTATAAGATGGATGCAAGGTCACAAGACCTTGACCTTTAAAAACCAAAATCGAATCAGTTCATCTTTGATTTGAAGGGGACGTTTGTGCCAAATTATATTTTAGCTTCACTTTTGGGGAGCTGTCATGCCATCCATCATTATATACAGTCTTCAGATCAGACAAAAAAATGAAGGCTCAACGTTCCCTCTTATACACTACAGAGGTTTCCTTGTAGCGAGCACATAACATGTCATTGACTCACTGTGTGTGTATGTTGCTGAGCTCCTGCTCTGTCTGTTTCTGCAGCTGCTTGAGGTGAAAGGTCAGCTCCTCGCTCAAAACGGCAAACCTCCACAGTCCACCTCTCCCTGTGCTCTCCGCACACACCAAACCCTGATCACAAGAGAAGACAGAGGACTTATAGAAGCTTTGTAACACACCTTCTGGCAGCCATGGAGGTGCACAAAGTAAATAAACATTCCATCACTGATTATCATGCTAATATACAGTGAATTAGCATATTAGCATGATAGCTTCCTTTCAGTTACCAGGGTAAAAGGGAACATGCTGGAGGTCAGAGAAAAAAAAACAATGACACATGCTCTGTAAGTCATATAATATTTAGTCTGGACAGCATTTGATAAGAGAATGTGCCCATGTAACACTTCAGCTCTCAGTAGTCTGCTGTCCCCGTTTGTCAGACATAGCAACATGTTGAGTAAGACAGAAAAGAGCGATGAATCACAAGCTGAAGGGGGAGAGACTGACGGTAGGCAGACAGGTCCATCAGCAGACAGACAGACAAGAGGGGGTGAAAAGAGACACCGGAGGATATGACAAGTGAAGATAAAGTTGGAGAAGGTGACGTTTAATCGGGTTGCCAGTCTGAACTCGTCGAGGTTACGGGGTCCTCGGCGAGCGGCTGTGGGCTGAAAGACGACAGCCCGACTGAGTCACTCTGGCAGAACACGACGATCGCCCTCATCCTCCCCTTCGTCTGTCTGTCTGTGTCCATGTGACTCAGTCTGAGAGACACACTGGCACTATGTTCACATAGAAGCCAAATCTGATACACCAAAGCTCACCAGTGGGGGAAAAATGTGTTCTGAAGGTGCAACTTTGGACCAGTTCAGTGCAAACTACACGTACGACTCCAGTGGGAAAACCAATGAGCTGTTGGAGTTGAATATGAATGTCTGTCCACTCACATTTAGCCACTTTACTTTTTAACGGACTGTTTCCATGCCAGTTTACCTTCTGCTTTAGGTTGTGAACTCCACTTCATCCTTTTTTGTGTCCAAAATGACCACATTTGCAGTGAATGCAGAGATACAGTATTTGTGTCAATACAGTATTGGACAATTGCGTGAAGAAAACACACTGGGCAGGACATTTTACGATATAAAAATAAACTTGCTATGTGGAGAAACTGGAATTGTGCAGCCAGGTCACCAGAAGAAAATGTTGGCATTGAATTTTTCTGTAAACAACAATTACATTACATTTTTACATTTCAAATGTATCATTGAGAAGTCGGAGGCTGTGGCTCTGCTAATCAAAGGATTGTGGTTCTATCTCTGGCTCATTGGGCAAGATACTGAACCCCAAAACTATCTTGCCCAAATTCGTCTGAATGACTTTAACTGAGTAGCAGGTGCCTCGGCCACCAGTGTATGAACGTGTGTGTGTGAATGGGTCAATGTGACAACTTGGAAGACAAGGAAGGTGCTATTCGAGTCCATTTACCATCATATCCACCTTGCTAAAGTGACAGGAGGTACATGTACAATAAATGGTGGATGGTATCACCTAAGAGAGATGCCTGCTTATCTGCAGACAACAGTTACAGACCAAAAAACCAAAACTGGTTACTTTTGTGTGAGACATCGCTGCGTTTCCAGTTGGGATTGTGCCACCAAAACCAGTTATTTAAAGCCAAACTATTTTCCTAAACATAAATGAGTGGTATTTGAGCCTGAACCCCTATTATATCAGCACGGCCAATTTAGGCTTGGTTAGAAAAATCTCTGTTAATTGGATAATTTTCCTGCAAAAGAAGTGTAGAATTGGAAGTTTAAGCACGTTTTCCTCCAGTTTAAGCATTTAGAGCAGAGAAACTGCAGTGGAGATAAAAAAAATTGGGTGTTAACTATTCAATTAATCGCAATTTGATAATCAATCAGTTAGAGTATTTGAGTGTTCCAATTTCTCTGATTCATGCTCCTTAAATGTGAATACTTCCTGGTTCCTTTACTGTATGACAATAAACTGAATATCTTTGGGCAAAACAAGACATTTGAGGACGTCATCTTGGGCCTTGGGAAAAACTGATTGATATTTTTCACCATTTCACAGATCAATTAATCCAGAAAAATTAAAATAATCATTAGCTGTAGCCCGTCTGTATTAAAACCCACGGACTGAAACTTCAGAAGTGTTTAATCTGATTCTTTTTAATAATTGTACCCGATTTTTTGTAATAAAGACTTCTGAAAAATGACATTTATTTAATAGCATGTAGGAGAACACTGGATTTGAGCTGTCTTTCTGAATATAGCCTCCGGAGAGATCAACAACAAGGGAAAGGAAAGGGACAAAGACAGGCAGACAGTGAATAAGAGAGAAGAGCACAGATTCCCACGGAGAAGTCAAGTGAAACACATAAAGAGTACCGATAAAAACAAATCCCTGTACAAACCGTTAGGAAGAATGCAGTTAAGGCAGTGTTAAGCAATTAGCCCCGTACCCTCTAGCAAAGATTCATGTTTTAAAAACATCAGGTGAAAAAAAAAATTACAGAGTTTCAACGTCAGCAAAGACAGAATGACACTTTGTGGCTCTGCTACAGTGGCGATAATCATCTAACTGTTTTTACTGCGGGCGTCATGCTTCAGATTCCAGTAAAGCTGCTCAGAAACAGACTCTGTTCACCTTCAGGTACATTTGTAGAGATCTAAGTCATTAGAGAGGAAAGTGTTTCCTTAAAAATTTGTCCATCTGGAAAATGTTACCTTTGGGTCATGATCAAATTCACAGTTAAATACTGTTCTGTAATATCTGCAGTGATGCTCCACATACAGTTCACGCTCTCCAGTCACACCCCACATTTCTCTGCTCATAATTTGCAACACTGTAAATTATACTTGGCAAGGTTATTATAATTAACAAAAACTTAACTTAAAACTAAAACTAGACCCCAATAAAGGAGTTTTTGATGAAAGTGCAAACAGGAAATGGGGGCAAGAAAGTCATTTTATCAGATGTTTTCAAGCATGACTCTTAATAATACAGAAAAAAGAAGATGGGAACCTGAATTGATACAGACATACCACAGAACAAGTGGCAGGAAGTGTGTACCGGTGCACACTTAGTAACCAATTCAAATACTTGGAAGGAATTCAGATGGAAGGTGGTGACAGGATTTTTTCAGACACCAGAAACAGTGGCTCAAATGGGCTCAACGTACTCAAATAAATGTTGGAGAAACTGTGGCACACAAATTGGCAACCATACCCGCATATTTCAGACATGCACTGAGTTAAGTACATTTTGGGCAGAGAGTTTTGAGGCACTCAAGGAAATATATTACCAAAGTCTCACAAAAGACTAGAGGGTATCAATATTGGGTCTAACACCAGAGGGCATTGATAGGAGAGCAAAAAAAATATCTTTTACAAGTATTGACAACAGCAGATTTAAAATTAGAGTTACATTAAAAAAAGACAACTTTTTTAGAAAACAGTTTTGAACTTTGTCAATTTTGGTCAAAAATGTCAACGCAAGCATGTGGAGGCATCTGTGCAGATGTTTATTTATATGTATTGTAATACATACTCTGAACTTCTTAAATCTTAAAAAAAACTAAAACCAAAAGTGAAACTAACAAATACGAAACTAAAATTATTAACCTAAGAAAAAGTATCAGAGAAAAACTGAAATTAAACTTCAATGGAAATAAAAAATAATCATACAAAACTATAACAACTCTAATGTAGATGCACCTTTCTGTACAGTTTTTCTTTTGCCCACAAATCATAGGATGTTTTTGCTACACTGCATTTTCATTCATGCCAAGCACAGTCATTTGTTATTTGCAAATCCCTTTGCACCAGCTCTACCTTATCAATCCCTTTGCAGATATGCATTTTTTTTAATAGCCTAATCACGGTGATGATAATAATGATAAGCACTGAGCATTTTCTTCTTCTTTAAAAAGTTACAAAGTGATGCTTTGGCACAGTGAGATCATGTTTTCAAACTGTTTCAACATCTTTTTTATATTTAAATATACTACAATTGTTTCGTGTTAATCACATGCAGCAGTTAATTGACATAATATTAACATTTTTATAATGATTTGTATAATATCTGTATAATCATACACAGAAGTAACATGATGGAACTTTTTTGGATTTTTCTTGTACAAAAAGTGATGAGAGAATACGCATTAACTTTACATAAAGGTTTAAAAACACTTCACTTTGTAATGATGTTTCATTTACCTGTTGCTCCTCAGTGAAGGGGGATTGTAGGATGTGAACTTTGTCTTCTATCAGCTGCTGTAGTTTGTCTAGCGAAGCAGGAAAGTCCTCTCTGTTTCTCTGGAACTCTGGAGACTTTAAAGAGGAGAGACAAACAGACAGAGCGTTTTATAAACTTTCATCACAATAACCCTCATGCAGTACATCTGCCTCATGTTTCACAACCAATAGATCTGGCAGCAACCAAACGCCACTGGGGAGTCTGATCCTATTGGCTGCTGATCGTAGTGCACACATCTTTAAAAAAAAATACACTCAGTCACATGAAGTCTAAACCCATGCTTTGGTTGTAGAATGTGTTTCGTGAAGGACATTCTGCAGATTGTTTTGCCTGAGTGTCTAGATGCCACCGTCAATCAGAACTGAGGCAACACCCAACAGGTAAAACACCCTCCTCTGATTCACGAAGAAAGTTTTTCATTTGTGTGGAATGGAGAGGAACAGGAAGGATCGCCCTTCAGACTGAATTATGCTCCGGTGAGCAGCTCACTGCAGCACAGAGACGATATCCTTAATACCAGCACACATCTGAGATACAGTATAAAACAGTCAAAAAGCTTGTCAGCTGGTTCAGTCAGATTCTGACAGAGAAAGAAATCTGACAGGACAAGAGAAAGTGTGAAAGTTTGAAGCACTAAAATACACATCATTTGAAATGTAATGACTAAAGGGACAGTCACACCAAAATCAAAAATACATATTCCTCCTCTAACCTGTCATGCTGTTATATATCTAGAAAGATACCAAAATCAATCAGTCACACCTGGCTTGAAATAAACTACTGTCCTCTTTAGCCGGAGTGCAGCCTGTCAGCTGATCTCCAGAGTGATTATGTCCTGGAGGAGACTTCCAAGCCTACCTGTCAGTGGGCCAGGTGAGTGACAGGAAGTAGGGGGTCATGTACAAACATTACGCTTTGCTCATGTTTACTATTATGGATTACTTTACTCTGCGAAGGTCATGGTCAAAATCTGAATTAGAATAATAGGCAGACTATGAGGTAGAACCACAAAGTGTGATATCTCCAATGACTGGGCGGACTTTGTACAAAAAAAGGAAAAAGTTACCCTTGACCTTGAAGCAGAGAATGATAAAATCAATTGCTTTTTCAGTCCAGTCTTTATTTCAAACCAAAATAGTAAAAAATAAAAATAAAGAAAACAATATTTACAATCCAAGTACCATCCAGTGTTATAAAATTAATATGCACTCCCCTAACACAACCTTTCCTTATCTATATATCTGCCAAAAATGTCAAGTCCTTGTCGTACACTGAAATACACAGACTCTTCTTGGTTGTATGAACACACTGTTTTTTGAAATTAAATTCTCCTCCACTGTGAATAAAGTGTGTTATAAAATAATAACATTACTGGTTATTCAAAAGGAGTCATGAGGGTTTGGCGTTAGCAATTTCGGGGCTGTTTCTTTTTGAACAAAATGATCTTACTCTTTAACAAAAATGTCTTTCTCTGTAGGGATCATTCCCATAATGTTGTCAAACACTTATGACAACAATCTGAGCCTGTCAGTGGCAAAAATAAGCACGTCTATCACTGATTTCAATTTTTTTTGTGACCATTAGTCAGTAAATAGGGTCCTGAAGTTACCTTTTACAGCAAAAGTAGAGAAAACCTACAATATATTTTAAGTTGCTTTGAGCAGTTAAATGTCAAAATGATCTATACCATGAGAAATGTTCAATATTGTTCTGAGGTGTTGGTAAGCACAATATCAGTCTGCCTACTGAACAGACTCTCAGCAGGAAGAAGCTTCCCACCCACCACTGTTTGAGAGCGACCACAGAGAGCCATTGTGAGCTCGAGCTGAAGCGGCTAACCCGGGTGGCTCGAATGTATGTTTTTATCTTAAAGGAGGCAATCAATCCTCATACACATATATGAAAACTACAGATGGACAGCAGGCAATTAATTCCCTCACTCGCCATGTGAGTGGATGCATTCACAATATGAGTGGGCTGGGTGTTCGTGACACACTGAGTCTGTGTTGTCTGATTAAATGCAATCAAAACAAGCCCATTGTGTTTTAATCCCTCTGAGAAAGATTACATGCATCGACAGGAGCTTGAGGGAGCAGAGAGGGATCTCTAGGATGATGGAAGTGAGACAAAAAAAGCTCAATATACAGTGTTTAAGTAGCGTCTGGACCCAACAAAGTCCTGTCTTAAAAAAAAAAACTCATTATAAAGTAAAATAGTGCCTGATGAATGTGGATGCTGTGATTCTCTCTTCGTTATTGTCGACCCTGTCTCCTTTAAATTATGATTTTATACTGCAAATTTGTTTTCCTAATTACATTACCCAGCAATAAGTAATTGGGAAAACAAGACGTACATGAACGTAATTTCTAGGCGACAGGGTTGTATTGTCAGAATCACATTACCTGACATTGTCAAAGGTTTCTAAATTAAATTAAACACACACAAACATCACAAATTCTCTGAATCTGGATGACCGCAGGAAAAAAGAAAGGATCCTTTCACAAACAACATTTCCCATAAGCCCAAGCGTTTGCAGGCTAAACGGCACAGCTTGACAAAAGACGCAAGTCAAGGGTGTCAGTGTAATAAGAGCAGGACTCAGCTGGTGGCTTGCGGTCCAAAAGTGGGCCATTTGAATGTTTAAAATTACTTTTCAGCAATTCTCTTAAATGAATACTTCACCCCCAAAATGACCGACTGAATATTAGTCATGCCGCGCTACCTTTAATTTCTCAGGGAAAGGTTTTTATCTTATGCCTCCATAGAAGTTAGCGAACATATGGATTTGTTGATTGATTGGGGACCACATTTAACAACAGCAAAACTATATCAAAACATCCATTTACAAACTCTCGCACAACTTGCGCAGTATAATCCAGTATAATCCCAAACACATGCATTGTAATTGAACCGTAGTAGTGGAGTCTGGCTTTGAGACATCTGCTACAGTCAACAAAAAATGTGTGTCAATGCCAGTGTGTTGCACGCAAGAGATTATTAGAACAACAAAAATAATTTTTTAGCAGTCACCCAGTATTTAGGCTGGTTAATTGCAAGTCAAAGTCATTTCAAAGGATTAACACAGGTAAATTCTTCAAAACTAAAGCCTTACTGTATAACCCAAGATGAGCAAACTCCTTGCTACCTGACCTATTGTTTCAGCAGTAAAGTTTACAAAGACAAACTTTATCTCAGTGTTGATGCTATGTCAAAGCTTCTGAGCATTAAAATGTTTTTACAATACTCACTGCAGGACGTGAAGGGAGAGAAGTGTTCATGATGGCAGACAGACCCAAAACTAATTTCCTGACTGAGCTCAGACCACAGGGGGTTTCTTCTGTGTGTGTGTGTGTGTGTGTGTGTGTGTGTGTGTGTCTGTGTGTGGGCTGCACTACTGTGTACATGGAGATGACCCTAACTACAACCTCTCCGCGCTGACCAGAATGGACAAGCAGAGAAAGAAGGAGAGAATGTGAGTGTGCTGGTTAATATCCGGCCAGAGTTTGTGAGGGTGTCTGTGGTTGATTGATCAGTTTACTCAACCTCGTGTGTGTGTGTGTGTGTGTGTGTGTGTGTGTGTGTGTGTGTGTGTGTGTGTGTGTGTGTGTGTGTGTGTGTGTGTGTGTGTGTGCGTGTGTGTGTGTGTGTAAAACATAAAGGCTATGAATGAAGGGTGGAGGAGACCTTAACTTTTACAGTGGTTAAATTTGACCTGTTCCTTGAACTGAACCAAACTAAAGAAAACAGGCTGAACTAAATACTTGGACAAAGAATGTGTCTTAATTCCAGACTACATTCTTTTTGGTCTGTTGTATGTTTACACAGGAAAAAGTATTCTCGAAAACAAAACAAAAAGTTTACACTTCATTTCCAGACGCCCTTGATGAATGATCATTGGACACTATTATCCCACAATCCAGTGCACTGAATTGCAACTAACTCTGTAATTACATTGTGGATGGTGGTGAGCTGACACGTAGGAATGTCTTGGGAAAAAAATGGTTATAAATCTAAATTTTGGTTTCTGTTAAAAGTGAAAATTGGCAGTAACATTCCAAAGTTGCTACCGTTTGACGCAGTACATTAATATTTATTATTTTAATTATTTCCTGTAAGTACAACACAGTAAAGTCTTTCACATTACTACATTACACAAATCTTTAATCGTTGTCTAATTGTCCAATTTAAAGCTTTAAGAAGCACATCTTTGCCCATTGTTCCCCTAATACTATGAAACTCAATATAAACAAACTACAGTGAGGGAATCCAGTCATCAAGTCCAGTCAAGTCGGCGCTAAGCAATAATAAACCATGACAAAACCCATGGCTGGGTTGGGTCACAGAGTTCCAGTCATCACCCCCCCAATCTAAGTTGAAGGAGTCCTAATTCTCACCCCAGGGTGTGTTTGGGTGGGGCCTGATGACTGTGGCAGGTCGCCAAGTCAGACACACCTCGATAAGCAGGCAGGTATGAGGAGGGCGGAGCCTCGCCTGCATGTCTGTAGCTCTCTCTCTCTCTCTTTCTTTTTGTTGACTTTGTTCTTTTCAGGCCTTGTTTCTGTCTCTTTATAACAAATAAACACACACATGGAAGATTTTATGTAACAAGATTAAATCTACAACCCTTAGATCTACAACCCTGCCAGACGCTGCAACAATCACTGAATCAGCTATTCTTAGAGCTTTATCAGTACTGATGCTGAAAATGTGGTTCGTCCTGAGGGTGACGGTGAAATCAAAAGGGTTCATTCTCTGGGGAGCAGGAAAGACAATGGCACAAGTAGAAATGACTTCCTGTGGACTGAAGCATGGAGCATAGCTAATGCCAACTCTAAAGTGTAGTGTTGTATATTGATCAATTGCTACATATCGATTCTGAATATTTGAAACGGCATTTAATATTAATTTTCTGCAGCATCACTACAACGGCACTGGCTGCGCTGTTTTGCGCCCTCTTATTACTTCACAAATTCAGCTGTTCTCTGCTACTAACCAAGAAATGAGAAGTAATTTTTCTCATGTTATAGCCTTGTAATACTTATATTTTGCAAAAATGTATGCCCTCAGTGTCAATCTTCCCCTGTAGTATCAAAAATGATATCAAATATTGATATTTTTAGGCACTGTATACTCATAAGGTGTACTACAATATTCAAGTTAAGGTATGTCGAATAAATAATACTCCGGTAGGGGGGAGATTACCTTTGCCAAAAACTACTTAAAGCTGCAATAATGTTAATACTTATGTTTTTTGGGTCAAATCTCAACAAGCTGAATATATCGGACATGTTTACACAGTACAATACATATTCCAGCCTAAAAAGTTGTTTTGGCTTCAATGTTAGTCAGAGGTGTAAGAAAATAGGGATACATTTCACTTTCACATTATAATTGTGTTGTACTGTATCAACTCTCAAAAACACTACCGATTTTAAATTAATAAAACTTTACATGCAACCACTAGATAGCAGTGTTGCAATTTATCTTCAGCCGTGAGACTCTTCTACTCCAACGTAACAACATATCACTGACGTAAACACAAAGAACAAGGGCCTTTGAAACAGGCAGCTTATCAACACATTCTCACTCCGACCTCGTCACATATCGACGTTTGGTCGTGGACTTTCCACATCAAGATACGATGTGTAAGGTACCCTGGGTGCGTTGGTTGTTGATGTTCTTGGATGCCGTGTCAAGTTCTGCTTGTTACATGCATTGTCTGTTTTCAAAATACACTTCTGTTTTCACAGGAAATTTGCTGTTTGCATACAGTCTCTTTCAAAATAAATGCATGTCGGTATAACACCACAAATTGGCTTAGAAATGCACGTGGCTGTGTTTTGGCAACAAAAACACTGGTTGGGTTAGGAACAAAGAACAGAGTTTGGCTTTACAGTCTTACTGAAGGTAGACATCTGCCTTACGGGTAAAAGTCAGTGGTTGTTGGTCCGGCCCACCCTACCGGGACTTCTGCTACCTTAACTTTCTTGTTGTCCAGCTGCATTTTTCCCTGACACCACCGGGTGCCGTTAAATTACAACAGTGACCGGCCATGTATCATGCCAACGTGAAAAGACAGCTTTTTACATTGATGTCTGGCGCCAGAAGTCACTGCCCTAGTGCCGGATTTCGATGACTTCGGAGTGAGAAATATACAGGGGGCACTGCTAGCACTGCAATTGCAATATATATCTCCATGCTTACACTATGGGAATATATCCCATTATATTTAACTGTAACCCCTGTATTATGATACGTACGGTAAGATTCTTGCCAGTGCACAGATCTAATGTTAGCGAGCAGCTGTGTACTTCAAAAATCCAGAGCAACATTATCTTTGCATTTAAAATTGTATTTGTGTCCACATAATAATTGCTAGTCTGTAAGCTTATTTTGGTCTCTTTAGCTGCTAAATTACCCACTTTCTTCACAGTGAAAAAGCAGCAAATGTGGAGTCCAAACTAAATATTTCAGGACAAATACAGCTGATCAATCTGCAGGGCAGTGCTACTCATGAAAGTGAGACTCATTTTATATCATTTACAATAAAACACTCTGAGGAAAGAGCCTTACAGTAAACTCGTCTTGTGTTTAATCATATATCTACTTCAGTAAAAGTAAAATCACACTGATAAGAAAGTCACTGTTCCTCCCTGAAAGACTCTGGCAGCGGCTCAGATGAGCGTCCCATTCTTTTCAGATGAGACACTGCTGACTCTCCCTGTTTGAACAAATAACACTATGCAGTCAGGTGAGGCAGCTTCTCCACCGGCAGGAAGTTATGACTCACTCGATCATCTTTGTCATTTACACAGTCTGTCTTTAGTATATCCATCCTACTTGTGCAGACTTGGCTGTTTTGTCAGTGTTTTTCTCTCTTTTTTTATTTGGTAAATGGACTTAAACCACAGTACGTAGCGCTTTTGTAGTCTTAGCGACCAGTCAAAGTGCTTTACCTATTCATAAAGTAGAGGCTACTTAACAAGGTCCTCATCAGATACACACTCACTCAATCGGGGATCAGTATCTTGCACAAGGACACTTCAACATGTTAGACTGCTGGGATCGAACTTCTGACCTTCATGTTTTATTCATTTATACCTTTTTATCAACATGCCCATCAGGTATGGATGGGCAGTTATTTCCTATGTATAATCTCAGTATATAAAAATTAAACAATGGTGAATCAAAAAAATAAAATAAAATCCAATCTATCATGGATGCTTGACTCCGTTTCTAAAATTCAAAATACATCAGAAAGCTTTGCATTGTTCCCAACATGTTCGGTCCTTATCGTCCATCCGTCTTATCAGAGGACATGCAATGTCATGATAAGGACACAAGTCATTACTCAGCAAACAGATCTGTGTGTGTTGAAGTTCATCAGGGAACTCCTCTACCCAGCATGCCTTGCTCATGACTCACAGCTGCGGTATGTCACCTTGTTTGCTGGTGCACTTTGATCCAGCAGCAGCTTTAAATTGGCGAGTGAACAGCAGGAGACGCCCTGCAGGCTCATTAACTGACCAGGAATGTTTCATCACAGTGGAGACAACTTTTTACTACAGCTCTGACTTCACTGATAATGTCAGAAATCACGTGAATATACACAAATGTCACATGAGATGCATTCATATATATATGAAAAAAGTCCAACATGAAATACAATGACTTTAAACTCAATGATTTTAAAGTTTGCCAAAGCTAAAACCTATTAATGATGCCGTTATTTTGTTACTGTGGGGAGCCACAACAATTAACCTTTTTTTAGCAGTACATTATCTAACACTACAACAATGCATGTAGTCACATTCGCATTCACCAAAAGGAAATACACAAGGGAGAAATGTGAGTGACTGTTTGCCATTTGTGAATTCAAAGAATCTTTGCCCGTGGCTTGTTAAACCCTTAAGGACTTTTCAAGGAAATTTCGTGCAAAGGCGACAAGTAAAGCCTGTTCCTTGCTTTGTTTTGCAAATATCTAAAATAAAATTTTGAATGACAGGTTTTGTGACTACTTCTTTTTGTTGCACTCAAAATATTAAAAGCAAGATCAAATAAAATAATGTTCAGTTTACTGTACACCTCTCTTAAATGCTTATTTACAGGATAAACCCTTAATATGGGCATTCCTGTGCTGCTGTAACAGCCTCCTCTGGTTTTAGGCTTCCCACCAGATGTTTGAACCTGGCTGCAGGGATTTGCTCCCATTCAGACATTAAAGCTTTAGTAAGGTCCGACACATGTTGGGTGATAAGGTCTGGCTCGCAGTGGGTGTTCCAGTCCATCCCAAAGGTGTTGGATGAGTTAAAGAGAGGCGATTGAGGTCAAGACAGTCAAGTTGTTCCACACCAAATGGGAAAATAATTTCTTTATAGACCTGGCTTTGTGCATGGGGGGGTTTGCCATGTTGAAGCAGGAAAGGGTCAAACACAAACTGTTGCCATAAAGTTGGAAGCACACTGTTGTCTAAAATATCACTGTAGCCATAAAATTTATCTAGGGACACAGTAACTAAGGGGCCAACACCAAAAGTACACAGTTGTGAGCAGGGTTGTCCACATACTTTTGGCCACATACTGATCTCTCTGGAAACTTTGAGATCAGATAAAAGATAAAAGATAAAAAAGATAGATAAGATAAAGTGCTGTCTACTTGAGTTTGTACAAATAAACCCAACATTCATGGCCCCTTCCTACATTATAAGAACAAGGCCATTTTGTCCTACAGGATTAGTAAATCCTGGACCTAATCCAAACTGGATTGTGCCGTGTGCTTTGCAGTCGCATGCAGCTTGCTCTCTAAAGACACACCAGCCATATAACAGCAGAACCAGTTTGTCTGTACTTACTGATGCGGTGAATAAGCAACATATCAACTCTCCTGTATTTGCTCTCTCCCTCTTTGCCCCTCCCCTGTTAATTGAAGCAAAGCCGAACCAGTTCCTCTGTATTTAACAATTACACCCGTTCACAATCACCTCTCTCTCTCCACACTATCATTATCATGATTGTGTAAAACAGGACAAAACAACCAGTTTCAGCAGTCTCTGTGTTTGTTGGAAAGCACTCGCACAGAAAATGTGTCGCGTTCCTCACATCGTATTCTGTCACCCTGCATCACTTTCTAAACTGCCTGCACTTTGTCATTAAAATAAGGGGGAATTTGTGGAATTTGTGCGTCTAGAGGAAGATGAGGTGAAAGGTAAAACAATTTCGCAACAGAATGCAGCTCACAGCCAAAGTTAGAGAGAATTTGAGTCTGAGGATTTTTAATTTTAATGCCGCCTTTTAAATATGGATGGTAAACTTTGCCAGAAACATGGCAATAAAGCAACACATACTCACTGCCAGTGGCTCATTACGTCAAAATATGACGTGCCAGGTACCCTCTTACATCAGTTTTGGACATTTAGGGACAACATGTCAAATTACATTTGTTATATGCATCATCTCTTCTCAAAATAAAAAACTGTTTTCACAAAAAATATAGTTTTTTACCCATTAACTGCTCACAGTCTTTTTCAAAATCTTAGATCTAATCTAACTTAGAATGTAGGTAGAAAGACTTTGTTTTAAGGTTTACTTCCTTACGTTTAGGCAACAAAGGCAAGCAAGAATTGAGGTTAATTATAGGTAGTAGTAGAACCTTTATTTCGAACATAAATAAAAATAGAACAAAATCTACGTGATCAATAAGGTAATCAGTCACACAAAATAAAAATAAAGAACAATCATAGTTACAGAGGTAAATATTTAGCGTTCGAAAAGGAGTAGGTAAAAGTTATGCACTTATCTTGACCTACCCCTTATTTCAAGTAAGTCTGCTACAATTAAATATAGATTCAGAGATGCACATTAGCATGCATACATACATAATCATAACAGGTTAAATAGTGTGTGATCAGTTGGTAACCTTATGAAACTTTAAGACTTTTAGTCAAGGGGTTACAGATGAACTGGACATTACGTTTGCAATAAGGACATAATAATAAATAACATTTACTGGGGTCTAAATGGAGTTTCTTCTTTCCGGAAAACCTTCAAGAAATTTAGAAGGTTGAGAAAAAACATCATGGTTGGGCTGAAAAATAGGAAGGTCGTTTCACTGTAATATAAAATCACGTGACATAAGTCACTTAGATAGTGTGCTAAACATACTAGCACACCATGTCATTATTCAAACCGCTCCATTGACTTTTGGTTTCATACTGGACACGAACAGAAGACTCACAGGTGGAAGTCCAGAGTTTGTTTGACCCATCCACCTCCCCAACTTACCCTTCCTGTGCAGATTTTCTTGCTCTTTATACTATTACCACCCAGAGTGTCAACAAATGCCTCCAATAGGCCACTGACCCAGCATTGGTCGCCTACTTGACCAGTTCAGAGTGAGACTGGTGAGACTGGGTTAGATAAAGGGCAGTTATTAAAAGTAATGAGACATGTTCTGATTACGTTCCTCGCACATTGTGTTCACTAGACTGATTAATGGCATGTTTTCACAGCATTCAGGTATTACCACAGGTTATTTTAGTTTTGGCACAACGCAGCTCTCACCACCACCCAACCACATCCTCCCACACACACATACATACACAGGTGTGCAGGGCTGGGTTCGCAACCTACTCACAATGAGCTCCTCCTAAACTTACCCTGAAAATTATTAAATGTCTGTCATCAATCAGATAGACAGAATGAGAGACAGGTTAAATAACAGAGAGACAGAGCAGGTTGACATGTAGACAACCAAACATCTAAGAGGAAGATAGATATTCAAACAGGTATATGCTCACATACTGCAGCGCTGCATGACTGTGGCTAAAATGTAGCCAGTCATGTTACTGAATGCACAATTGTCCTCACCAACAAAGGACAGGGTCAGCCGTTTTTTAAAAAACTTAATATAACCTATTAATCAATCTATCTGCTCTGATGTTAGGCAGAAACTCTAAAGGCATACGTCATATTTTGTTTGATTAACTGTATAGAATTTCAATAAATCTCCAGCTCTACTGTACACAAAGGAAGGCATGTGCCTGCAGACAGTAGAAAGATGTGCAGATAATAACAACTTCCAAACTCTCACTTTCTCATCTCTTAGTTACTTCCATAACTAGATCATCCACAAAAACAACAACAACAGCTACTCTCCAAGCACTGCAGCCCCCACCCAGCACCCACCCAGCCTGCACCCACTCGGCCCTCCGACGAGGCTTAATGAGTAATAAGCACTGGGTGACCACAGTCTTGGAGTCAAGCCAACTTTCCCAGATGCCAAATTGAAGCCTGGAGGTACTGCATAATGCAAAACAACACTCATTAAAACTTGGGAGGAAAAAAACAAGGAGCTATAAAATGCAAAAATGCACTAAGATGCATTTCAGGAGAAGCTTGGTGGCACTTTTGAAATGACTGAGATGAATAATTAGGACTCTCAGGCGTCCATTAGCAGGAGAAATTACAAGATGTACAAAATGGGCTCCAAAACACACTCATGACCCTAAAATCTAAACCGTTTGGCCTGAACATTATGCCGAGGTGGGGAATGTGAGCTTTGGAAAGGCTGATGAAATGAAATGAAAGGCTTTCACTGAGAAAACATATTGAGAGACATTCAAATGAGTTGAGTGAGATAATACGTCAGTTTGCAGTTAAAGTCAAGAATAAGTGGAAGTGTTTGGGAAAAAGACAATTAAGGAACTGTTGACTCTACCTATATTATACTGCATGTATATTTTCTTCTTAGTATCTAATTTTTTTTTTTTTTAAATGAAAAAAGAAATATAATAAAATAAATACATTATTATACCATAACAAAATTTCATATATATTAAAAAATCCATATCACAATATCTGGTAAAATCCACTGATAATTAAAACATAACAAAACACACTTGTGTAAATCAGTAAATATGTAAACAGATGTTAACATCATTTTAACCTCCAAAGAGTACTAACCACCCACACAATGCCAAGGTCAACGCACTGAACAACTAGACTATGAAGTGTTGAGTCCTCTCAATCCCATACATTGTTCCTATAGTAAAAGAGAATGCAACATCCAGTGAAAACTGTTTTCTTTGCTCATTTGTACTGAGCTTTGCACAAAAAAAGGCAAAGACAATGGGACAACTCTGCAGAGAGAGTTTGAGGAGAGTGAACTTTTTAGACTGGAGGAATAATAAATACTGGTCACTAATGACATACAATATTTTTTCTTTATTTACTTGTTCTTGTCAGCAAGTTTTTCTTGAAATCGGACTAGAGGCAAATGATAAAACATTAAACATTTTATGGTTGAAATTTGTTTATTTATTATTAATAATGTTTGTTGTTTGATATGGCAACAAATTTTTACCAATTTTAGCAACAGTAAGAAGCTAAGATGCTGTTAATTACAAAGTACACATTTGAGGATATTGGGACTTTATTATCATCTCATTATTTGTGTTTAGTTCAAGTTTTTATACTTATCGGGTCCTACTAATCCACAATAGCTAGGAGAAATTAAAAATGCATACCAAACAAATGTTCGGGTCTCTTGAGGACGTAGAGTTTGAGAGTTTCAACAGGATTTGGCAAGACATCCAGTATGACTGTGATGTCACACTTGAAGGAATCTCAGTACAGTGAGGGGTCTCTGAATGATGATACAAATCTCTAACTTTCAGGTGGCAGCCCTAACAAACTGTATATTTTTTTTTATCTCCTGATTGTCACATTAACTGAACCAGGAACAGACTCAGCATAGCTACAATTCACTTCACAAACCTAATTTATATTGGGAATAATTCAAATTTAAGGACAGACTTTTATTTTGCTTTCTTGCAAAGAGTCATGAAAAGATTGACACCACTTTTTATACCTGTGTGCTAAATACAAAGCTAGAGCCAGCAGGCGATTAGCTTAGCATAGCATGAAGGCAGGAAGTAGGATCAAACAAACAGTAAATAACTTGTTAATTGCTTAGTTTAAATTTAGAAATGCTGATAGGCAGGTTTGTTAAATTTTGGACAGAGCCAAGCCTGACATTTCCTCATGCTTGCAGTCTTAATGCTAAGCAATGCCAACTGGCTGCTGACTCTATTGTTCTCTTCTGAGCAAGAAAGTTTAAGCACACTTCATCATGCGTGATCTTTGAATTAAACAAAGCTGCATGTGTGAAGGTTGTTGAGGCTAATAGGTAAAAGAAAAGTTGTACTGAAATGGATGGAAAACTAAGAAACAAGATACTCAAGGAGGCGAAAGTGGACTTTGTGCTAAACCACTCAGAGGAGTGCTGAGTTTGTTGAATTTCCTGTGTAAGACAGTGAAAATATAGAGTGTTTTTGTTATTGTTATTAGTGAATATTGGGTATTCTGGGATGTGTGAATGTCTGAGTGCCTTAAGTTTTATGGCCTGAGTACTTAAATTCAAATCAACTGGAGGGGTTATATCAAGTACCATAAATCTGTAAAGTTCAATGCATTCCAGGAGTTATTTCATGTAGACGTACTCCTGCTTCTGATTTAGAAAGGTACATAGTGTACATTAACAACAGCTTTCTTGTGAGAGCAAGTATTTCTCCTGACCTTCACATCAGTGGAGTGTTTCAAAACCCTTTCAGGTCAAGAAAGATCTTATCTGGGCTGCAATTAGCCAGTTAAATCCACCGCAGAAACTAATTTGGAGAGGGCTGAAAGGGTTTTATAAACTTGACTCCACTGTGATTTGTGCAGAAGATGCTGCACCTCAATAACAGAGGGGCCCTGCACAAAGTTTGTTCATTCAGGCCCAATCCCGATGGCCCCACTTACGGACTCAAAGACTTCTAGGCACATTCCTGCAAATCCGCGAAGGCTTCGAGCTGTTCCACTCAGATCATCGAGTGCATGACAACTCTCTCAAAGACATTTTGCGCCCTTTACGCACACTTTCCTTTAGTCCACATCTCTGCCTGAGGGAATAACCTATAGTGTTGCAATGTTAAATACAGGGTTATTAGGGTATGCCCAGAGGCGTAAACAGACATAGAAGGAGCAACTGCAACTACTTAAAGATGTACTAGGCAGGATTTTCCTAAAAAACATCTGAAGTAATCCCTGTCAGTCATAACTTACGGCCCAGTAACCGATAACTCTGCCTAGTAGGGCTGCCTCCTAATAATCAACCGAACATTAATCGACCAGAAAGGTCATTAGTTGGCAAGATTTCATTGGTCGCTTAGTGGCAGAAAATAAAAAGTGAAATTCTATTGAAGCTGCACTTTATCAAAATATATCAAAACCTATATGATTGGACCATGTGGGAATTTAATTTGAAAGGACAGACACAGGAAGTGGCCATGCTCAGCAGTCAGACAGGAGTCACGTTACAAACCAATCACAGCCGACAGATATCCTTCCCGTCTGATAAATATGAAAAACTTGATCATCAGGGCTACCCAGAGCTTTACATCTGTCCCACGGACGATAGGCCTACAAACTTATAAACAGCGTCTGCTCTCTGCATTCAGGATATCAGGTAAATAGGCTACACAATACTTTTTAAGGTTGTAACCTCAGGCGCAACCTGCCACACTCTTAAAAGCTGGCACAAATAAGGCAGAAGAGTAGCGCCTAGACTTCGCGTTTTCAAGGCGCTGGTACCTGTTGTTATTCCACAGGCTAGTTAATAACATTTCGGGCAGGAAATCCAAAGTGTGGGATCATTTTGAAGGTGGCGCTCTATTGTAAATGCAAATCGCAGCACTTGCGTTTATGAGGAGCTCTGCACAGACCCACAGGTGAGTGGTCACACTTGAAAGACCCATACTCACAATGCAAAGGGCTGCCGATCAAATTGCGAAACATGTGGTCCTTGATCACACTGCGTCAATTTACAAGTTTGTTGACTCATCTAATTAAATCTGAATGAAGTAAGACATTTTCCAAACATGGGAGCAGCACAAACGGATGATGCACGTTGATGATCTGTCCCTTCTTGCAATTTTACATTTTTACACTCACATCATGCTGTTATCATACGTAACCTTGAAACAAAGTAATGCCTATGCCTATGTATGAAACTACTTCTAGAAAGTCAAGACGTGACATCATAGCAATGCAAGTTCGCTCAAGAGAAATATCAGGGGAAGGTGAGTTTCTGCCAGGCAGGACTGTTTATCAGATTACGACACAGAAGCCTCCCTCCCTGCCTGTATCAGAAACTGATATTTGAATTGACACTGATACGGACGAAACACATTGGGGTTAACAAGGAACTGTCTCTTACAGGGTGAGTCGACTGTGTCAACACACACACATAAAATAGAAATGTACAGAGGTATGTGAAGTTACCATTCCAAACGATTTTGCGTGTGTGTTAACGTAACCATTCAAGGCTCACACCCTCATTCCTGACATACCTGCCATCCACCTCCTTACTTTCCCATGATTCACTGCTCTGAGTTGCAGTTTGTGACACTATGGCACACTGAGTCAGAATCTTACGTGTTTCTTAAATGTGGCCAGAATTAAAATCAATAATCTGCTGCAACTACTCATGTTTTCATGATGTTTTTTAAATCACATTTATTGTCATTCTGACAAGAGAAAATGGTGACCCACATCACTCTTTAGATGAGTCACAGTGGGCTGCATGATAACACTTAAGTGCACTGTGATGAATGATTGAAGTCTACATGCTAACATCTTACCGTTCAGGATGCTGAGTGATACTTGACACAGTGCTAACAATTTACTGTGCAGTGACATCCCCCACTGCACCGACACTCAGCCTATCTCAGATGAAAGACTAAGCACTATCAGAGCATTCACTCCACTTTTGGCACTAGGAAGTTCAGCATGTTATGCAGGGTGATATTATGTCTTTAGCATTCACTGTGCTGATTTAGAGCAAGCTCCATGCTAATTCTTTAGCATGCACTGCGTTGCTTTTTGGTTACTATAATATTGATTTTTGCTGTGTTCACGCAGAATCAGGCAGACGGTAGACAGCAAACCGAATATCATTTTAGTGGACCAGAGCAGGACTGTAAACTTCGGTGAGCCTGAGAGAGAAACAGCGACAGCAACAGAAGACGGACTGCCGTCCAAAGTTAAAATATGATAATTTCTTTGCCATCCTCTGTGATGGAATTTACAACTGGATGTTACATTCCTCCCACAGTCCAAAGACATGCAGGTTATTTGGTGACTCTAAATTGTCCATAGGAGTGAGTGTGAGCGTGAATGGTTGCCTGTCTCTATGTGTCAGCCCTGTGATAGTCTGATGAGATGTCCAGGGTGAACCCCGCCTCTCACCCAGTGTCAGCTGGGATAGGCTCCAGTTCACCCTCCGACTCCCAACAGGATAAGCTGTTACAGAAAATTAATGAATGAATAGTGTTCTATTTTTGTAAATAATCGTATTGTGTGTTTTATTTTACCGTCTTGCCATTGTCAGACTGACTATTAAAAAATCTATTAGTAGCCCAGGCTTTTATTTGAAGTTTTACAGTATATGAGGGCTACATTTCACACTTATTTTTATTATCACCTAATCTACTCATTACTTTCTCTAATCATTGTGTTGTCAATAAAATTCAGAAAATAGGGAAACTGTAATTTCCCAGAGTCAAGGTAGCGTCCTCAAATTGTGTGTTTTATCCAACCAATGATCCATGATAATGAAAAGAACTTCTCACATTTCAGAAGCATGAAACCAGCAAATGTCTGTCTTTTTTGCCTAAATAATGACTAAAATGATTACTTAAATTTGAATCTCAAATTTATAGGCTCCAGACCAATATCACAGATCACAAATTTGCTTCAAGGGGCTTTACAAGTACAATCTGTACAGTACACAACACCCTCTGTCCCTTGACCCTGGAATATGATAAGGAAAAAAACCCATCCCAAAGAAACCCTTTAAAGGGAAAAAAATGTAAGTATCGCAACTAAGGCGGGATGATGGCACAATAGATTTCATGTAACCAACATAATAAAATTACACCATAAACAATCCAAATGACTACAGTTATACATAAAATATGAACATATATGAGGAAAAATTGGTGCCCACAGTTAGTTTACAGTTACTAACACGAAATGCATTCAATTTAAGAAATCACTACTGCCAGAAAGCTGATAATCAGAAAGAAAGAAAGTAAAAAAAAACCCTGACTGTGACGATTGTGCCTGTACAGAATAACACAGCAGATTGATGTCAGAGTTTTAACACTGAGCGCAGTGACTAATGAGCCACACAGAGAGGCTTTTTTAGAGCATTATGGGGACTTTCTCCTGCTCTACATAAATCCCATTGCGTTAATGATTGATGGGCACCAGATGCCACCTCAGGGTGTTCCTCATACCAGACGACTTGACATTTGTGTCATAATAGAAATGAATGCGGCACACAATAGGTGGCTTGTTCACTAAAACTTTGGGGCGGCAGAAGCTAAATACTTGTGCTGCTTCACAGTCATGCTCATGCTCCTGCCTCTCGTCTCTGAACTGAGAAATATGGGCAGAGCAAGTGAACAAGCTCATTCACAAGATGCCACGCCCACTCGTAAAGCCACGCCCCTGACAACCACGAAAACCCTGACAGGCAGCACAGGAAATATCTGTTTTTATGATACATTTTATGTAATTGCCAACCTCTACATCCATCCATCCAAGCAGCTGGTCATGAGGGTGATATCTTTTTTAATTGACTTAAATCAGGATTTAGATCACCTAAGGTAACTTCAGTGCTGTATTTAACTTTTTGTGATATTAGAAACTGATACGAGCAAAAACCCCTTGAAACACGCACTTAATACCACATTCTGAAACTTTAGGACTTCAGTTTATTTAAGAAAGTCACCGATTAACGTGTCATCATGTTCTGATTTTACATGAAAAGGGATTTTAGAACATGTAATTATTCTTTGCTCATATTATTTTATTCTTTCTCAGGTTGAGTTTCATGGGCTCCACACAGTTTTAACAGTACTGTACCTCGGACGGGATGTGTGTGATCACTTCTGCAAACATGAAAGGAACAGAATGGAGAGAATGAAGACAGACCTACTTTCCTCCTTCATCCTGACAGCTCACAAACAGACAACACCCTGAGCAAAAACTCATCACACAGCGACAGAAGTAGTACACTCCAACGTAATTAGTGCTTGTCTTTGTGTTATTGTGAGAAAGTGGTCTGCGCACAGTTCTGATCCCTGCCCTCTGGATCATGGTTCATATCAACAGATCAGAAGAGTTCATATTGAAAATATAAAAATGTTATCTGTTGAGACCTTTTCATGTTTTATTTCTAAAAATGATTAAGGCTTTTATATAAAACCAGTTTGGTCTGGACAGATTCAGACCAGCTTCAGGTGTATTTCAGGAATGTCTGAGGATTGTGAAGATCTTAAGTGTTCGGGGGAAAACCACAAATATCAGTATTTGTGCTGAAGCCAAGCCTGAGCTCATAATCCTACTTTTATGACATTGCTAAATGCGAAGGTAATGGAGGTTTCGGTGAAAGGGAGCCCGCGCACAGATATGCACATGCACGAACACACACAGGTATCTGCTGGAAGGGGTGCCGGCTTTCTATAAACAATGACATCATCTATGATCTCAATACTTAAGTCTCTGTCTTTCTCTCTCACACACACATGCAAGAAACACAGGGTCCCTCACTGACATGGCCTTGTAAAGGCTCTAACAGGTGACCCAGCCTCATTTGGGATGGTCCTACCCACTTATGTCCTGATTATGAGACCATGGGCCCCTGGGCACAGATTTGTAAAGGGCCCCACCACCTATTCTACCATAGAGGCAGGACACACAGGTGGTTGTGGTCGTGTAGCGTATCTTTGTAGCCATCATGCATCATTTTGTGATTTTGTGAAAAAATACACAACTACAGTAGTGATGCCTAAAGGCTCGGAGCCTACATGACTAAATACTGTCAGACAGGTTCGCTTTACTGGATATCTCTTACTCACGCTTAACAAACAAATTTCTACATTAATAGATGTGTAAATAAACACAGTCATACCCACATTTACAAAAGATTAGTGGTTGAGTTTAACATGTTATTTGGCCTCCTAAAACAGCTCTTACGGCCCTTGATGCTTCAGTAACTCTATGTTGATAGCTTTTGATTGGACAGCACTAAAAATATTTCCTAGCAGCTGGTTTACACATGACTAAAGTCCTTATTATTTTGGGGATTCGTAAGTTTTACTGGTGCGACCTGATTAAGTAAATCACTAGTTTGAAACTAGCTAGCAGTCACTAAGGACTCAGGAAGGACTTTACAGAAACGTTTTTACAAATTGCTGGTGCAGTTTTGGTCAAAGTATCAGATAGGAAGCTTGTTTACCCCTACAATATCTATTCAATGAATGAAAGTTATGAAAACAAAACATTTTGAGGGAGTAGAAACTATGAGAGCTACTGTGACTGACGAGTGCTAGCATTTCTGGCTGGTTAGTGTGTCACCCATCCATGTCATTTCTAGACACTCAAAAAAATAGATGTAGTTTACAGAGTGTGAAACAAGCACAGGATTTTGACCGAGGAGACCCAGTGTTCAGGACCAAGATCACCCTTTAGCGTTCGTGTGAGAAGCACTGGGCTTTCCAGACTCTCCACTGTAAACCCATCAACATTATTTTTAGACACTCAAAGCAACAGATGTAGTTTAAAGAGCATTAAACTCCACTAGGGTGGGCAGGAGGGGAGTAGGTTGGGACCAACAAGCACAGGATTTTGACCCAGGAGACCCAGTGATCGAGTCCAACAACAACAACGTTGTTGCGGGATGTTTTCTTAGCATCATCCACGATCTTTTCCATATCATAACCAAGAACTTTTGTCGCAAACCTAACCGCGAACCTCTTCTGTGTCAAGATACATCATGAAAGGCTGCCACGGGTGTCATCATAGTACCTGCCCAAGCAGCAAAATGTGATGAGTAGGGATGAGATCAAGTTGCACCAAGTATGGTATTAAAATAGCACTGATTGGTAACAGTACTTAGAATAGAAAAGACTGAAAGATAATGAGAAGGAATATAGAAACAGATAAACAGAAAAGAGCCATAGGCAGAGTCAGAGATGCTGCAGCTGATATATAGGTTGGGTCTGTTAACCTGACACACATCCACACGTCTATCTAAGAGGAAAGATCCCATGGTGCATTATGACTCATTTTAATATTTAACATCAGTAGAAGGCAGGAAACCCTGTTTGGCTTTTTTATGTCGCTATTTCTGGACTTCTTTTTGGCAAGTGTGTGTGGACAGCGAGAAGGTGAGAGAGACAGGGAGAAAAACAGAGGTGGGTGTGTGCTGAGCAAAACTATGAGAGAGAATTGTTTTCTTGTTGGTCTGGTTAGTTAAGTGTCTGGACCGGAGTCAAGGGAAAGAATGTAGTCCTATTAAAACACATTAGAGAGATGGAGTGGAGGGAGGGGAGGGGGTGTTACTGTGCGAGGTGGATGGTGTGTTAAATCCACTGTCACAATGTTCTAACTTGCTGTTCAGAAAGTCATCATCCCCTGCAGATAAAGATCTGAGATTTAATGAGTGACAGGAGAGACGGCTCAAATACCCACGGGCAACGAAAGTGGTGTAAAGAAATCAACAGAAAGTGGGTGAGAGTGATCAGGGGGGAAAGTGAACGACAGGAATGAGGCAATACTGGAAATAGAAAAGCTATGAGGAGTGAAAAAAGAGAGCAGGGTACAGACATGGGTCCTCTGAAGTTTGCGAACAGTGTATAAATACAACCAAAAATATTTTTAACAGTGTCTTCTGCAGAGTGCAAACTCAAATACTGTCACAGTCCAACCTACTTTGAACAGGTAAGTAGTGCCAGATGTACATATTTTACACAGATCAATCACTCACCCTTTAAATGTCAAACACCAAATGTCAGGAGAGGTGTGGCAGTACCAATTACCAAGAAATTAAAATCATAAACTAGAATTGCTGCCCTTCTGCAAACCAGTCAAGTTGCAGTTTACATCCATGTCTGTCCAAACTCCTATGTAGCCATGACAGTAAACTATGCTTCAAATGTGGATGTTGCTTCAAAGCTACATATTTTAAAACATGGATGGCACCATGGATCTACATAATTAGTACAGTTTCAACGTGGACCCCCAAGATTCATGTCACCAAGTCAGTATCTCACAAAATGTCTCCCCTGTGCTCCTGAGATATAACGTTGAGTAATGGCCAGAAAAGAGAAAAGTAAAGGAAAAAAGGTCACAACTGAAGAGACGAGAGAATTGAATGACATGTCAGACCACAAAGAGGAGAAAGTGAGACAGCAAGAGGGAGATAAAGACAATCAGAGCAGCAAAAGATGGACAGAGAGATAAAGAGGAGGAACATAGAAGGAGACGAACAGAAAAAAGCCATAGGCAGAGATTCAGAGATACGAGCAGCTGATGTTAAGTCAGGGTTTCAGCATTCCTCAGCCAGGGAAAACACTTTATCATGCATGATTTACTCCTGTGTTTGCTTTAGAAGTCGTTGAGACAAGAGCATCACAACAATGTTTAGCATGCAGAATGCAGGACAACAGCACAGGACCAGTCTATTAACCTGACACACACACATCCACAAGTCTATTTATCGGCTTTCGTTAACAAACACTGTCTGCCAAGCTAATAACGAGAGGCTTACATTTACTAAGTTAAACATTTTGGAGTTGTTAAAATCAGTAGTGGGTTGAGTAAATGAAAATGGTGCTGAAGTAAAGGTATTGTTACTTTAGAATTATACTGACTCAACTAGAAGTAAATCTCATAATCACAAAGGCAAACAGGGTCTCTAGGTGTTGGGCGAGATACGTATGTGCCTCTTCTGAAGGAGATGGAGGCGTTTCATCTTCTGACATGATCTTGAACTGTCATCAATTCAAGGGGGGTTGTGGTGTTATGATTGGCTTGGGGGCTACGTTATCCCTTGCTGTCAAACAATTACTGTTGTGCACATGTTCTGCTGAATATAAAAAATAATTTATGTATCTGAGTAAAAGTAAAAATTATTCTGCAAAACAACTACTCTTAAAAATATACTCAAGTACATATAACAGAGGAAATACAACACGTTACTAACAGTTAAAATAAAGCAAGACACATACATTTTCAAATTTATTTGCTTAAGGTCACCCTATTAAGTGGTGTGGTGTAACGATACATTAATCGCTGTCAATATATATCGGTTCAATAACTACTTGAATCAATCAAATATAATCAGCGCAAAGAGAAAACAGATACATATCGTCATCTTAAAGATACGCCATTATTTTGACATTCCCATGGCAAATCTGTGTCCCCATTTCAGTCCACCTCCTTCCTAAACATTCAAACAGCGCTAACATCCTAGTGCCAGGCAGATAATGGTGAGCAGCCAAGAAAAAGACGACATGGATATTTACTGATATTGTCTCATATCGATCACAAACCCCTGAATGTAATTGTATCGAATCATATCGCAACAGGCTTTGTGGTTCTGCATATTGTACTATCGTTGATTAAACTCGTGATTTACACCTCTAGTATCGAGAGGACCACTGTTGCATTAGCTCAAGCTAACAAAATCTGCAACATAAGCAAGGAGCTCGCTAGCTTGGAAGCCGAAAAACGCCACACCAAGCTGACGTATTATCTTATAATGTTGCTTCGGCGAATGTGTTAGCAACAGTTGCCTATTTAGAAGAAGAAGAAGAAGATATACTTTATCAATCACTCTGTTGTCATATACACACAGGCCCGCAATACACACACGTGCACAAACAGAACATATACTGTACATGCATTAAATGGAGAGATGTCAGAGCAAAGGGGATGCCCATGGACAGGCGTCCCAAGCAGTTGGCGGTTTGGTGGCTTGCTCAAGGATAGCTTGGCAGTGCCCAGGAGGTGAACTGGCACCTCTCCAGCTACTAGTCCACACTCTATACTTGTCCGTATGGGGACTTGAGCCGGTGACCCTCTGGTTCTGGTGCTACTGTCACACACACCAAGAGGACATAGAGCAACATTACTGTGTCCACCTCAGGAACCCAATGTTCACTCTCCCTGAACAACTCCCAGTACAAATGTCTTGTTCCTTTGTTGCTGTGTTCCACTTTCTTTTTCTAAATGCCCTGTAAAACTATCAGCTAAAAGAGTCTTAGAGTGCTGCAGAGAGCTGGTGGTAATTTTCAAATTACATCATTCACATTTAAGTAATGATTTAATGTCTGACTATAAACCATATCACAGTTTTTATTTGACCAAAGAACAACTGTATCAAACAGTACAACAGAACGCAAACAATCACTGAACAATTACCCAAATTATTGTTTCGTCCAAACACGTGGAGGCTGTAACACCGCCATGGTTAAAGGTCCACTGTATATAAACGTGGTCTGCTCAGGGAGTGTTATTGTTATTATTGTTGTCATTAATTAACTAATATCTGAAACTGAGGCTCCATGTGGAGCCAGTGTTTGTGACATTACCGCCGCACGCCCAGCTGAAATAAAGATAAGGTCTCCTCTCTGCAGCCTTCTTATCGGAGCACAGTGCAGAGTACAGTCAGACTCGCCCTTTGACTAAGAACAGTGGGACTTTGAGGATCAACAAAATATTCAATCATCGTGACAGCTGAGTTTTATTGTCAGTGTGCGTTTAATTGCCACAAGTTTGGTGCCGCACAGATTTTCTGTTTCTGTTTCAGTCAGCTGTTTAAAGCTATCAGTGGAAACAACACTGGATACAACGACGACAAAACAGTAATATAACTCATATTTTTATGCTACTTTATGTTATTTTGATATGGGCTGATCATAACATGCCTATGATGCTCCTATAGTTTGGAACTACACTACCTAGCCAAAAGTATGTGGACGCCCTCACTTGTCGTTCCTGCACAATAATATGCTGCAATTTCGGTTTTTAGTCTAGAGGAGGCTTTCTACAAGATTTACCAGCTCACCCCAGAGGTACTGGATGGTGCTCAGTCCAGGCCAGTCAAGTTCACCTACACCAAACTGGGAAATTCATTTCTTTATTGAGCTGGCGTTGTGCACAGAGGCATTGCCATTTGTTCCAATGGAACTAAGGGGCTCAAATCATAAACAGAAACTAGAACAGGGGTGTCAAACATACGGCCCGTGGACCAAAGGGTCCAGTCCGGCCCACTAGATGACTAGACTAAGGTGCAAGGTTTCAGGAGCAAGGAAGCTCAGGCTGTTCATCTGTTTTATAAAAGGATGAACATCACCAGAATGATGCTTGAACCCCTGCCCTATAAGAACACCAATATTACTGATGTGTCCACATACTTTTGGCAACATAGTTTGTTCACACTTGCTTATTATCCTACAGGATGGATAATGATATTCCCATGTGGGAATGTTGGTGACTTAATTCAACTTCTGCTCGATAAAATATTTAAAGCAGGTTTTTTTGGATCACAATTTTGCATTAAACTGTCATAAGGTGGTTTTTAATATATTTTGTGAGCTACTATTACTGAAATGTTTTTTAAATCTTCACTAGAATGTTATCCTGTATGGTACTTTTGGCATCAGTGGTATGCACAAGGGGTAGATGCCCCAGTACAAACAGTAAAGTAGCCCTTTTCATTGTGTCCTCCAGTACTGAAACGAAACCTGCGCCCTTGGTTAACAGTAAGGTACTTTCTGCTGTCCTTCTAGAAACAATTCAACAAGACTAAAGTTCCTTTCCCACAGGCTGGACTGCAGCACCAGGAAACGCACCGTGTACTCGCTGAAGTACAGTGAACGCACCACGACAGGATTTCTGACTCGATAAAAGTTGACGGAAAGCGACGTAGGTTAAAATCCAACAAGTGTCCAGGTAAACAATCATCAGCGTCTTACCTGTGAATGTTCCCTCTGCGGTGCTGTGCTGCCGACTGACAGGCTGCACTTTCTGTCTGACAGGAGTTTGCCTTGTGGGTGGGACCGGGGTTACACCTGCCGCACACCGGGAGACGTGCGTAATGAGCGCGAGCACGACGCCGCTGACGCACGCTGAATAGTTGTCGCTTTACCTGGCAGCCTGTTAGAGATGATGGGCGGGAGGGGAGAGAGGAGGGAAGAGGGGAGGGAAATGTGATGTAGGCGAAAAAAATGTAAGACTCAGGCGGAGAAAGTTTTGAGAAGCATGTGAACCTCCCTCTCTGTCACCATTTTTGGAGTTCTGATGCACCAGTCTCACGAAAATGCCAACTATTTTAACTGTTTCAGGAATGGTCTCCTTCCTTGTGCCCTTGTGGTTTCCTGTTCCCCTCACTGATGACTTTCATTGAAAAAATTAAGCTAAAAATAATCTCATCTATCCATCTATCTATCTGAATAGATTACTAAACAGGCTTACTGGCACAAGTCTAGGGGCCCAAAGTGTCAGGCCCCACAGCCTTCACCTGCAACATGACAATCAAATTAGCACCTACTGACGAAGAAAAGACTCAAAAACACCACAAGGACACAAAATAACCTAAATGAGACAGAGAATTACCCCAAGGAGGCACAAGACAACCACAAGGAGACACGAATGACGACAGAGACACCAAAAGACACAAAATAACCTCAAAGTGACACAAAATGTTCCAACAACAGGAAAATAATCTCAAAGACCCCAAATCACTTTAATAAGACTGAGAATTACCTCAGAGAGGCACAAAACAACCACAATGAGACACAAATGACTACAGAGACTCACAAAGCAAGCAAAAAAGACACAAGCTAACCTCAAAGTGACACAAAATCATCCCAATAAGACAGAAAATAATCTAAAAGATACAGAATTATCCCAATAAGACAGAAAGTTACCCCAAAGACACACATACACCACAAGGAGACACAAATGACTAAAGAGGCACACACAACGACCAAGACACAGAATCACCTCAATAAGACAGGAAATTAGCCTAAAGAGACACAAGACGATCACATGGAGACACAAATGACTGCAGAGACACAGACAACGGCCAAAAAAGACACCTTACCTTAAGAAGATGCAAAATTAAGTTAAAGAGACACAAAACCACAAGAATATGCAATATCACGACAAGGAGACACAAAACTACCACAAAGTCTGTGTATCTCGCGCCACCCTTAATCAGAATTTCTGACATACCCAGACTTTTATCATGACTGGAGATCAGTTCATTGTTTAAAGAGACTGATGTTGACAGTAGGAGGGAGATGTGACATGAACAGGTGTCCAGTGTTGAAGCCAACTTCTACCTAGGTCACTGTTTCCTGATTTGAGACTGAACTTAAAAATGTCCTCCAGACCTTTTAACAGTTGGACACATGGAAATACTGAGCTTTAAGTATTAACTTAGATCTGATATTGTTTTCCTAAAAAAAAGTTAGATCTGTTAATAAATAAGTAATGAAATAAGTTAAAATAAATACATAAAGAAATAGAAGAATATGCCAGCAAAAAACAACAACAGATTAATAAAATAAATAAATAAATACACAATAATCATAAATACAAAATAAATAAATAATAGTAAAATAAAAGATAGTTCAATTAAAAGCCAGGGGTAGGTTTCTGTTTGTTTTCTTTACTTTAAACAAAAAAAAAGATATACTTTGCACGATTTTTGTAATTAAACTAAATATAGACTCATACAGACGTAATCCCTCTCAATCACCTCGAGCCTTGTGACCCACTCTCAGTGTGTGGCGGTGTGTTTATCTACAGATACTCTGCCCTCTGCCTGCATTTTCTTATTTATGTCTATGGGCATGTTACCCCGACCACAGCACACATCAAGAGACACAGCGCTGAAAAACCACGAAAATAGCGAGACCATCAAACAGGAGTGACTCTGGGGTTGGCTTTTACTTTCACGGTCAAGTGTGTTAACAAACAGTAACGGACAACCCTGCATAGTTTACATCATAGGTAAGCAGAGACACACTCTCGGCCTTCAGCAGATGGATGTGAAAAATGTGTCTTTGTCAAAGAATGTGTCAAACTCTGAAGCTCAAACATCCAGGTCAACAATTCCAACAATTAGCAAAACACATTTTTGACGGAAGGGGAAATGGTCATTTTTGTAAACAACGACCAAAATTGGTCAACATTTTTTGATGTGATATCTGAGAACATAAATCTAAACTTTGATCACACCCTGTCCAAGACACCAGACTGGCTGTTGGTTAAACAGCCACCGGTTGCCATAGGTGTCAGACTGAACGCAGAGCTGTTTTGTGTTGGGCAACACTGACAACCGCGCCTCACATTCCTCTGTGCTGGAGCGGAGCACACACCCATTCAGCTGGTTACACTGTGGATTCACACACGCATGAATGTGCGCATGCATTCGAATGGCACTAAGTAACATCTCATGAATATGTGTCATTTAGACAAACCTGTTTGTGACAAGACTTTGATGAATACATTTGAATATAAACAAATGATTGTAAGTGTCAGCGTCAGGTGTCAGGTGTCAGGCAGGTCTGACTTTAGGAAGTCTTTGTCTCAGTTGGGACTGATAAAAGTGCAGCACGTGGCACTTTATCATGTACAAACCAATGCACACGCCTGTGAGCTTGATAGGTGTAAACTGAGACAGAGGCAGTGCAGCCATAATAGTGTAAAACTATATTTTTGAAAGTTGGAGGCAGGGATGGGCACAAATACATCAAGAAGTATCTTGTGACTAATTACAAATACATGATGAAAAAACAAAGCAACTGGGGAAACTGAACAGTTGAGCCATGGGGCTCAGCCTTAGAGATAAGAGGGTAAGGAGCTCGGACATCCGGAGGGAGCTCGGAGTAGAGCCGCTGCTCCTTCATGTTGAAAGGGGTCAGTTGAGGTGGTTTGGGCATCTGATCAGGATGCCTCCTGGGTGCCTCCAGTTAGAGATGTTCCAGGCACGTCCCACTGGTAGGAGGCCCCGGGCCAGACCCAGAACACACTGGAGGGATTACATACCTCATCTGGCCTGGGAACACCTTGGGGTCCTCCAGGAGGAGCTGGAAAGCATTGCTGGGGAGAGAGACGTCTGGGGTGCTTTGCTTGGCCTGCTGTCCCTGTCCCTGTGACCTGGCCCCAGATAAGCGGATGAAAATGGATGGATGAATGGAAAGACTTTGATTAGGCTAACTGTTGTACTTTTCCCCTACAGTTTTAACCTGGGGATAAACGTGTCTTTTTAAAGAAGACAGATTGGAACGGGGTGAGAGAGAGAGAGAGAGTGGGGGTTGACATGCAGCAAAGGGTTGCAAGTTGGAGTCGAACCTGCGACCGCTGCAGTGAGGCATCGCCTCTGTACATGGGGTGCTGGCACTATCCACTATGCTACCGACGCCCAAAACATGTGTCTTATTTGAAAATAAAATTACCAATGAAGTAATGTATTTTAAGCACTTCAAATACACAAATACAAGCTCTCAGAGTATTTTTTCTGTCATGCAAAATACTAATTATAAATACTTTTAAATACATTTAATTGAAACCCTTCCCATGTCTCATCCTCAATAAAAGAAGAGGACTTACAATTACCAAAATAGTTGCCAGTTCTTTTTATCTTATTTATTTATTTTATGGACTAATAATTGACTGATGACTGCAGCTGTTGGTTTTATCAAACTTTACTGATATCAAAAGCTCAAATAAATATGACACAGTATTGGCGGTGACTTTAAGTGTTTTTATACTGAGTTGATTTATCACATGTTATAGTATTGTTCTTACAGGAACTGAATTGTCATCTTTGTGTAATGATGCTGACTGTATCTCCATGAGTAATGCTATTATCTAAACAAAATACAACAAACTGAGATGAGATACTGACGTTGTTTCACTTCCCTTTGACAGTTTAAATCTTATTTTCAGTCTTTTTTCAAGAGGAGAAAGAAGCGTGGCACCACATTGATCATAAATCATAAATCTATGACAACTTAAATCCCTTTCAGGTCCTTCTATGTTCTTATTCACAGTTCTCCATCTCTCTATTCTCAATTAATTTCTTACTCCTCACTCTTTACGCCTACCCTGGAAATCCAGAGTTCTCGCGAGAGCACAATTTGAATTTGCTCAGCGAGTCAGTGTAATCAGTAATGATGAATGATGAATCACAGTGGTGTATCTGATATAGGCGGGCCAGAGGCGAGCTAAACAGATGACAACAGCGCTGCGACGACGAAGTCCGGAATCAGTCAGTAAACATTGCAAGACGGCTACGGATGAACACCAGTTGTTTGAAACAGCTTTGTGTAGCGGGGTAAAATGTACATTACACCCTTTGAACTGTAGTACAAGCATCATCTACTGGCCTGAGTACAAGTACCTGTAAGGTGTACCCTCTGGTTGACCCTTAAATGGGATCAAGTACAACAATTTACTTTGTTTAGCTGCACATAAATGTATAGAATATACAGAAAAAAAAAACTGAGTTAAAACGTTGTGCAGGAGAGGTTAGAAGCCAAAAATGGCTTATGAAGATACTTCCCCTATTAAATAACACCGATCATACGTAAAGAGAAAACTTGGACTGCTCAATTGAATAAGAGCTCCAGACCAAGAATTATTATAAAATTGTTAAAGATGTATAATTTACAAAACAACACACATGCAAATTACAAATGAATCAACAAAGTGTTGAGTCTTTTGCAGATGTTTTTTTTGAATATCGACAATACGTACTGACGTAAATCACTGACAATACAAGTTATATGTATTTATATGATAAATAAATGAAATTTTCTATTTAAACACGTTTCAACGTGTCATTTGATATTCAGAATTACATAAATTAGGTATGACTGGAAAACTCTTTACACTGTTTCAATTCTAGCCTTAAGATTAAATAAATAAATGGAGAAAAAATATTTGTTCACTCCTGATTTGGTCTTATAATGCCTTGCAGTAACTTCCTCAATTGATGTTTGATTTTACTTTCCTCTAATCATTCATTGGAGGGCATTTTTTAGGCCCAGGAAACACGTGACATGTGAAGATTTAGATGTTATTGTCAGTAATCATCAGAGTTTGGGTCATCTCGTCATCTTCTTTTAAATGTATGTTTAATAAATTTCTCTTTCTGGTCTGAATTACAAATAAGTTGTCTAGGGCAGTGGTTCCCAACTGGTCCAGCAATGGGGTCCAGATTTCTCCTAAGTCATTAGTTTAAGGTCCAATCAGTTTACTGTATTATATTCAGTGTCATAACTGCATTTGGCCATGTCATCAAGCTACTTTTCTGTCTCTGTTACGTAACCGTCCAATATTCACTCTCTCTACAGCAGAAAATGGGACTTCGAAATAAATGCTTTATGCCGGAAAGTCCATGTTCTTCAAAATAAAGTGTGTTTTCTACAAACTTTTGCGACATGTTTGCAAGTCACTTGCAGCCCATTCAGAATAGACCCGCAACCCACCAGTTGGGAAGTTGGGTTTTTCTTTTTTGGCCAAAAATGGCTCTGTTGAGAGGAAAGGTTGCCAACCCCTGGTTTAAATCAACAATAAATTTACTTCAAATTGTAGCCGTCAGCCTTAGAAATGTAACGTTTTGGCCATGGGTCTGAATATTTCACTCAGTGTAAACATCATGTAACTTCAGTGAGGAGCTGGAAGAACATGACACACACTAGATGTGACACTGTCAGACACCTTAAGGGAATTGAAAGGGAAAGCTACATATTGGGGAGTTGATTTCATTATCTCACACGTCTCACTTTTCTCCTCCATGGATGTGAATCACCCAGCAGGGAGCTGGACATGTTGCGTTGTGTCACCTGGCTGCTGAGGGCGTGACTGCAGCTCAAAGGAGCACGCTGCAGATGGGAGCGTCCCGGTGAGACAACCTTTACTCACACACTGATAATTCATGCTGCTGCAATACCTTACACAAGACTTCTGAGGCGATGTTCTTCTGCAGTTACGTAGCTAAACTATATGTCATAATTACTGTCACAACTATTCCTTGTTTTTGTCAACTCTAATTCTCTACATAAAGGATAGTGCCTGAAGATGTTAGATTCCTGCTGAGAGTATTAAGACAAGACTTCACACCCCATTCAGACTGAAGTCATTTCTCTGGGGGTCAGGGTTCATTTAACTGCCCCGATCAGTTATTTAAAACCCATCCGGACAAACCCCTCCTGTCCAGCGTGAAGTCTTTGTATTCTAAAGTGGATCTCTGCCTTTTTTTTCCCCAGGAAGTGCTGCTTGTACCGACTAGTACAGCGCCTCCACAAAACATGCCTGTTCGCAGTGGGCGAGTTGCTTGGCCTCTGGTATTGCCACTTGCAGCTTTCTTGAGAACCAATTACCCTACCAGTTTCTCACGCAACATTTCCTTGGCTCCTGAGTCTTACACCTGCCATGACACAGTTGCATCTCCGAGCAGTGCGGAGGTATACATGTCATGTAGGTGCAAAAGTTCACACCAGTGTTTAATGACACCAGTGAAGTTGGAGACAGGGTTTTTCTGGGGACAAAAGCGTTTGAGTTTGGTACAGTGTAACATCTCTGGTCTCTCTGGTGTTTTTCTTCAGTGGTTCTTTAGTGTACTGTAGTAAGCGACAGATGACAGCATGTCGTTTGGCAGTGTAATACTTGATAGGGGTCCCCTCTTAATACACTACACAGTGTATATAAAACGCATATCTGGCTGTCACAGCTTCCCTCACTGTCTTTCATCATCCCGTCGCTACATTTTCTCCACCAATACTCGGTCAACATCTCTCTAAAGACTTGATCCGAAACTTTTAATGTTTCAGACTCAGTGTGCAAATATAATTGACACAACGTGAGGTTGTTTTTATTTCTTTTTTATAGACGTCACAATTTCAGGAAAAAAAGACTCCATGTGCAACGGCCTTAATACTTAGCTTGTTCGTCGTGTGGAGTAGAGGACCTACAGGACAGACTGACATTACCATCCCTGTGGTCGTGGCTACAGTAGCATTGATAAAACAGTCCCAACTGAAACTGACCCCTCTGTGGAGGGATTTTCTGTCTCCAGCCTTTATTTAACCAGGTGGCTCATTTTTCAGGAATGATGAAAGACAAGAAAACCTAATCCCAAAACTAACATGTAGACAAACACAAAACCCCTTTCAGCAATGTCTGAGGACAAAAATGCTATCATAAACAAATAGGAGGGAGGTCTGACTGTACACCAGCAGAGTCACAGTGATGATTTGTTCTGGGTTTATTCTTATCTGCTGGTGAGTTGACAGAAAACTCTCAGTATCACAGCAGAGACAGTAATGTTGTTCATGTAAAGGTCACAGAGATACAGCAGATACATTAGTTTGGTTACATTATTAGACACAGGGAGTGCTGTTTTATTGAATTGTGGTCAGTTTCTTTTTCTAATATCACCACTAATAAAGATAGATAGAGACTTATTCTGCTAATGGTACAACTGTACATCTGCTATTATTACGTCTACTGTCCTGTCTCGAGTACAGTGTAAAATGTTCAAGTGTGGAATGTAAATTCATCTACTCAAGTACAGAATTTAGGTACAAATTCAAGGTACTTTTATATAATTTTACTCAAGTAAAGTTTTGAATGTAGGACTTAAAGTATCTGAATAATTCTTCAACCACTGTTAACAGCAAGCAGACAACTTTTTTTACTTTTTTTTTTTTTAGAGTGTACGAGAATAAAAACAAAATATCATACGATTAAACTTGTAATTTTAGGAGAAAGTCACAGATGGTAGAGAGTGTTGTAAAGTAGTTGTAAAAAGAGACGAAGTGTGTACAACCAGTGTTGGGGGTGACAGTAATATATGTTTTAGCAGTACTGAAGTAATACAATGCATTACCAACAAGATTTTCGGGTGATATTATTACATTTACAACGTCATGTAAAGCGTTAATGCGCCACCAGATTTAAAAAAAATCCCCATAGAGTTTTTGTGTCATATACAGACTACATTATAGAAGGGTGTCGCGGGTGACCTCACATCTGGGTGATGCTGCACTGTGCATGATCATGTTCAGTGTGTCAGTCACATACCCACAGTGTATCCCGTTCTGCTTTGCATCCTGGGGCTACCTGAAAGTAGCGGGGATAAGGAGCTGGCCTCCAGTGTGATTTTTCCAGTGTGATTTTTTTTCTCAGGTGGTAAAATTGCTGGATCTATAAAAGAAAAACAACTGCATGGTTATTGTAGGAAAACAGAATTTTAAAAAAACATTGCACTGAATGTAATCTGAGATTTTTCTGAGTTGCCAAAAATCAACATTTTGTTCTGTATTTTGACTTTAAAGTTTGATGATAGCCATTTGTCCAAAAGAGCACTTATGTTATTGCCAAAATTAAGTGATTCCTTACGGTAATACTCGATAACATCCATTTAGTCAAAACAACATCATGACAGCCGAAGAATTATGCTGGAAGATGATCTATGATGACAGCATTCAGCAGCGTTGGAGAACCTCCACCAGCCACACCTGATGATTTGTGGCAGAAAACCATGTGAACCAACCAGCTGAAAAACTCAGCTCATACTGAACAGGTTTAAAAATGTTCCAACAGTGCTGAAAAAAAAACCTGTCGGATGAAAAGCAGCGGAGCTCTGAACGGTGTTTACGAGGGAGACGAGGTCAGACCTCCACCCTGCAGTGATTTACTGGATCTTTTATGCTCTGTATAAACAGAAGCAGCGTGTCCGACCTTTAGGCCTTTACACATTGGGAGAAAGGTGCTCGGAGTGGAGAAAAATAAGTGCAGGTACTGCAGTTTTTCACATGTTGGCGTGTGTATCAGGGTGGGGAAGGTGAACCAAAAGAGCCGAAAGAGATGTTTCAGTTGGTTTGCCAGTGGCAGGTGAATGTTCTTTAAAAAAAACAATGTTTTCATCACTAGTGGTGGAGGTAGCTGCAGGTGGTTTTGCTGATGCTAATGCCTCTGCATTTTTGTTGTTTCATTCAACTGATTCGCTGATGCTTTTATTTGCGGTGCGACAGCTTAGAAAGGAAAAAAACAACAACAAAAAAAAAACATGCTTTTTGCCACATAATATTTGTGATTGTACCTGTGACACAAACAACAGTTAAAAATATAGATTGATGTTCGAATTAGTCACCCATGTTTGAGTCATTTTTCATAGAAAAGTACTATAAAAGTATCCCAAAATACTCTGACTGCAGCTTCTTACGTTCAAATATTGGCAGCTTTACACACTCTCATGACAGCGAACGAAAACCCTTTGGCACGAGTACGAAACAAGACATTAGATGACATAATTTTGGGGTTTGGGAGCGACAGTCTGTCATTTTTCAACATTTTAACACATTGTTCAATAAAATGATTGTCGACTAATCGAAGAAATAATCGACAGATTAGTCGACAATGAAAATAATCGTTAGTTGCAGCCCTACCCACACACCTTTCACGTTGTATGTGGACGTGGAAAGTCCATGACCTAACATCAATCTGTGACGAGGTCGGAGTGAGAATATGTTGCTTTTGAAAGATTCAACCTAGAGGTAGCATATAAATGAAGAGTAGTAACAACTGAGGACTGAACCTTGAGAGCCTTCATGAGTGGACTGGGTAGCGGAGGATTTGCAGTCGCCTTTGACCACACAGAAAGTCCCTTAAGAGAGAAGAGGATAAACCACCCTGAACCCACAACTGATATGCAAACCCAACGCTTAAGGCCTTCAGCTAAAATCAAGCGGTCGACTATTGAAAGTCGCAATGAGATCTTAAAGCAATAAAACAGATGTCTCCACTACTGTCCGCTGCTAAAAGATTATCATTAAGAACTAACTTACAACACTTCTGGAGCCAGGGCCTCATCAAAATTTACAACTCTAGAGAGGAAGTGAAAGTACAACAGTCTGGATGTGCCTCTCAAGGGAGTAAATCTGACAATAACTGGGGCTTTTCTGCAGCGTTTTGGACTTGAAAACTGGACTGTAAAATATACAGTACAGTACAATATACAGTCATTGCCAACTGCTGGTGGTGTGCTGGTTGACAGAAAACAAAAGGTGTGGCTTTTGACACACGTCCTGTACCAGCTGCATGCTTTGGACATGAGTGTTTTCCAGTGCCCCTGATCTTGTTTCTGTAGGCTTCCATATAAATCTTCACTTAATCATCCAAAACAACATTGTACAGCATGTAACTAACTGCTGGAGGTGCTGGCAAATGAACATGTTGTTTTTTGGAAGTGACACAAGTTCACAGCTAATAAAAAATCTCATGACAATATTGGGAAACTGACGTCACTCCCTGTTGCCTGCAGGGAGAGACAGACGAAACCATGTCGATGAGTCAAAATGAGGAGTCATCTTAAGCTGAATAGACAAGTTTACTGTAGAGGCATCATCAGGTCGGGAAGCAGGCCCTCAACTGAAGAACCAGTTCCTCTAAACTCATGACGTGATGTGTAACCTGCTCAGGCTTGTTACAGCAGGATGGTCACAGAAAGCCTGTAAACATGTGGCTTATTATTTATGTAAGTGTCAAGTGTCAGGGACTTTGTTCACCCTGTGAATTTCACAGAAATGATCAAAGCCACAGAATTCAATTTAGTGAGAACAAAAGGAAAACTGACAGAGAGAATCTCTGAGCACAAATATGCCATTAGGAGTGGGCGATATGGCCCTAGAATAATATCGCAATATTTCGGGTGTTTTTTGCGATTACGATCTTCTTCACGACATAACAAATATATATTTTATTATTGATTTATGAAAAAAATATTGTAACAAAATAAGTGATATAGTTTTACAGTTTGCCTTCAAATATTCAGTAAAAACTAAACAAAACAAAAAAATCTTTAATTTCTTTAGTTTGTAAACAACAACAGTAACTCAGATTCTGTATACAATATTAATAGTTCAACTAAATAAAATATACCACAAATTACACATTTAAACAGATCCCAAATACAAAAAATGTACCCCGGGATCTATGTTTATAAATCAGCAGATGATTTCCTTCTTTTAGCAAAATCTTAAATGACTGAGTTGGGTTTTTTTCCACCTGGACCTTTATGCTCTGCCATTTCTCCTGTTACGCTGATATAATACTAGAACTACTGAACATTCACATATATGTTGTTTTTTGTCGAGCTGTGAGCGGAAAGAAAAACAGTAAGGTTCAGAAAGCAAATAAAAAAAAGTTTGGTACAGTTTTAGGAAAAGGCTGTGGTTTTGGTTAAAATAACTACAAACAGGAGGTAAGTGAGGTAAACCCTCGTATTTTGCATAGTTACATGAAGTACGTACATAAAGTACTTTGCGTAGTTATGCTAAGTCTGTAAAGTAACGACCTTGAGCCAGTTGCACAAAATGCTAAGTTTTCTCCTTTAGTAGAGACTAGTGTTGTCACGATACCAAAATCTTTGTTTCGGTACCCATACCAATATGAATTTCGATACTTTTCGGTACTTTCCCTAAGGAAAAGTCCTTTTGGCTACAAACCTTTAGAACAATAAATAGCAGATGTGTAACGGTACAAAAACATCATGGTTCGAAAGTACCTCGGTACGGACGTCACGGTTTGGTTGCTCAAATGTTTCACCAAGTTGGTGTTGTCTCGTATTGTCTCCCTTTGCGAGGCAGACATTCTCTTGTCTTTTTTCACGTGTGCCAGCTGCAAATGTTGATACAACATTTGTGTGCATATATGAGTAAAATAAATTAACTAAATTAATGAATTGAATCAATTTCAAAGTACTGGTATTTTCCAAATGCAGTATGGTACCGTTTGGAATACTCTAGTACCGCGGTACTATTTTAGTACCAGTATACCGTACAACACTAGTAGAGACTACGTTAAAATTAGATTAAATGAGGACATCTCCACAAGTATTAATCAAGGACAATATGCCAAATCCTTGCTGTGAGTTTTTACAATTCTTATGATGATTTATCTTTAACAACGTAAATAATTACATTAGGCAAACACACACTCCTCTACTAAGCGCTGAGCAGCAGTGATTACACATGTAGCCTAAATATCAAGATTCTAGTTAACAGGAGACAAAACTTTTTTTTCTCCACCACACAAACATCATAAACTCACTGATATACTGTATATATATAAAAAAGAAGTCATTGTAATTAAGAAATATAACTTTTATAGTACCCCGCCCACAAAATGTCATCCTTGTTTACACCTGGATTAGCTGCGACTGACAGCTAACAGCTAACAAGCTAATAAAGTTACCTACACAGTAACCAGCACAGCTACTGGCTTCAAATACATCTCCAACCACTCAACATCATCACAGAACATCAATTAGTGTTTTCGGGGGCTCTTATAGCACATTCATGACAAATGAAACACACTTATAACCATAAAAAGTGAAGTATTTTTAGCAGAACTAAACTGAAATCAACGTACCGGGAGTCCAGTGACAGCAGACCGTTAGAGGGCAGGGGGGCGCATGCGTGAAGACTGCAGGGGCTCCTCAGTGTGGCGTTCAAGTACACACACACACAAAAGAAATCTCTGAGGTAAATAAATACATCACAATGAACAACAAAAATAAAACAGTAAATAACATAATAATGAAACAGGTAAGTTTGTCACAATAAATTTAAATCAGTGCACCTTCCATAATGACAGTTACAGTTACACAGGCCTAGTTGAAAATTGGCATAACTATATAACTTTGAATGCATCAGTTACAGGTTAAAACAACAAGAGAAATAAACAAGTTTTATGAATTCACAAACCTCTGCAATTCAAATGTTGTTTACCCAGAAGCAACTGTTGTTAGCATGATGTCATGGTGATTTGGCCTATATTATTATATACTTACATATTTATCCTGTGTGGGTATTTTTTAAGATATTTTTCTCTATGTGACTGTTTGTGAATGTCCATGATGACCTTGAAGTTATTTAAGCTTTGTTGGAGTTGACCTGATTGTGTGCACACCCACTTTATTGACCGCACCTGCAACAATTACCCAGTGCTACTCCGATTGCCCGGCAGCTCACACCAGCCTTTGTATAGGCCTATCTGTGAGCTGCCACTTGTTTTTACATGCCTTGATGAAGACTGTTAGTTAAAACCCGTAGGCAGAGTCTGTTTATGAAAGGCTTTTAAAGTTTTTGCAAAGCAGTGTGCTTTAGAAATTTTGTGGTTATGACTTACTGATCACAAAGCAAAGTACAAGACTAACTTCTCTGAATTGTACTGTGAGGCCTTTAAAATTGAAAAGAATAATGATTTGACATTTATGTTTATATACTTTTTGGCCATATTCCCTTTATCTGACCAATACCGACGAGTTCCCGTCACATCCACCAATTTGCACTGCATGCCATTTCCCCTCCACGCTGTGAAGAGTAAAAAGAAAGAGGCGTTCAAAGCGCTGCATTATAAAAATGGCACATTTATTGCTACAGAACGGTCATGAACATGAACCTCATAGAATCACTACAAGATGAGAACCAACAGGCAACAAACGGCCAACTGTTGGGCTGGTACGAGGAAGAATAAAACCCTCAGCACAGAAATCAAAAAGAACCTGTTCCCCAACACCTCCACTGATCTGGAATAAAAACAAAGTGTAATAATAACAACATCAACAATAACAGCAACCATAAAGACAATAATAATTATTTAACATAAAAAACAAAGTAAAAGAATACAACATTAACCGGAAATAATTAAGAAAATGGAAGTGTAGAAAAGAACACATGCACCAAAAGATACAATGAAATCAAGATTTGAGGCACTCAGCCACACACTGGGGAAAAAGTGTAACTGCTGTGTTTTTGTATTTTTTATTTCTATTTTTCTGATATTTCGTAACGTCATCTGTCGCCAGCGGGGATGGGACGCCCCCCAACTGTGACCTCTAACCGTGACCCATCACACAGGCTTGTCTTCAGTAACACACGGCTCAAATAAAACATCTTAAAATATAATAAAATAAAGTAGCAAATCATTTTCATCATTCACTTTTGAACATTTCCAAAAATTACAAAGTGGAATTTTTTTTATGCTGTTTTCATAACAGTAATCTGACGTCAATTTTTTTCTTTACTTATTCATTTTAGTATTCATGGTACAAAAGGATTGCCCCTGCAAAAAATAAGCCAAATATACTTTAATTTATGATTGATTTATTTTGACTTTTGCTTCTATAATAGGGTGCACTAAGCCTACTCCATAGCAAAAGAGCACTAGACAAAAGAAGCTTTAACAAAAAGCCCAGGCACTGATAACAGGGTAGTTCTGCTATACGTATTTTTCCCCATCTCTTCACTGAATTGCATCACAAGGAACAAGAAGAAAGAAAAAAGGCCACAGTTCATATATTTTCACCTTCACACGATGGTTATAATACTGAAAAATGAAGGATGTCTTTAAAAATGGCAAATTATACTTACAGAGAGGACATAAGCGGTCGAGTCGACATCACCTCAATCAACTGTTATTTGTGCTTGTTGCTCACACTGTTGTTGGAAACTATAGTCTACTGTACTGTATGCTGGGGTAGTTTTTTCAGTGTTGCCAATAAATTTGTTCCTGGTATTACAAATTTTCCTTTAACTTCTATTTTTAAAATTCTGGGCTCTGCAATCATTAAATTGTACCCTGCTCCCTGACCTTTGATGTTATCATCTTGTGACAACAGAAAAATAGCCACAAAAATGGCGGCAAGTTAGATATGACAAAATTCAGAACTTCTCATCGTCAGTTCACTACAATTCTGCATACTCCTACTGATTTGTTTGTGTTCCTGATAATGAGCATCACCTCCAAATCTGTCTATTTCTCGTGTTTATGGAAAAGGTGTAGAAACAGAAAGGTAACCGTGTGGTTTTAGCAGCAGTGAGCACTGAAGCTAACTGATGAGTTGCCAGGTTTGAGCTCACCTGGCCCTCTGATAACAAAACCCAGCTGACTCATGGACGGGTTAGTGACTTGCCTGTTGGCTAAGAGATACACAATGTAAATCAGACAGCTTAGGAGCTCTTGGATGGTGTATTTCTTTCACTTGGAATAAGCCTAGCAGTCTTTGTGCTAAGCTAGGCTAAAGAGGACCTACCTCTGTAATGGACACACAGAGATGAAACATCTTCTTATCTGACTGGGTGTTTGGTAGGAATAAGCAACTGAAAAACCATGACGCTAAATGTCAAATAATTCACCAATGAACGTAATCCAGAATTTACTGAAATGTAAAATGTCAAAAACAGATTGCTGCTGCTAGTGTTGACTATAGCCTACTGAGTGCTAATAGCACATGATTTTATACATTGCAACTTGAAATAAAACAGCTAATTAGGACCATGAAAGAAATATTGTCTCAAAAATGAATTAAATCTCTTGTAAGTATTATTTTCTTTGTATTTCCTTTAATGGCAGACCCCTTGAGGATTTTAAAATTACCTGTAAACCTTAATTTATTAACTAAAGTTATCTCAATTTCACCTTTGTCAGCACAACTTAATAAAAACTAAAATACTGATGAGGTTCAGTAAGTTTGATTCAGTCTGAGTTTTCAAAGTGAAAGACATGCACTTCAGTATAGATAATTTCTATGGAATTATATGAATATGAAACTGTAAAAATAGTTCATGTATTACGTGAAATACTCAGCAAGAAAATTTAAAATATTGGCAGGAGTTTTAAATAGTTTTTCTCATCTGGCAGTGGACATTTGCATGACTTAAACTTTTCTGTAGAGATTAAAGACATGAAAAAAGGCTTGTTTGTTAATTTTGTCATTTTCTTTCACAGTAATTAATAGTACTTGTCTGCAAAAGAAATGCCATGTTAATATCAATACTTGTCATTTGTATAAACTGTTTAAAATGTTTTTAGTGTTTTTTTGCATTGGAAAAAAACCCCAAATTAAATTTAGTATTATAAAAATGTACCGAATTTCAAATTTGCTGTGCTGCTGATGTTGGTTCTTGCTTGTGTCTGGAGTATACTCAAGTGTATTTGTTCATTTAAATGGGGCTAGCTAACAGAAGAAAAGAGATAAACGCTTCTTGTTTCAAACATTTCTGGGAAAACAAAGGACAGGAGTGGCCATTTTGAATTCAACTCATTATTGCAGTAAAACTGGTACAGAGTAACAGATTACAAAGCTCATGGCACAGTCACTGAAAAAGAGAAATGAGGTGTGTATGTACAACAAGGAGGGAAAAGAAAAAGTTAACATTTTGGCTAATAGAAACATCAGGGGTAACATAAAAATGAAGATACTGTAATTCGGGAGATGACTTGATTATACAACAAAGAGAAAATATGAAATGAAGCATAGCAAAAGTAACATTACGTAAAAAATACATTTAGCACTTACACTGACAGATTCAATCCTAGTGTTTCACCTAGGTCCGATTCAAAGCAGCTGTTCCTTTTGACAAAAAGCTCAATTTTAATGGCAAACACTAAAAACAAATGACTGAAACTGCCTTGCACACAATCAATCTGATATCTTTTTGGGGAAATAGCTGATAAGATTGTTTGCTGACGACCTGCTTTTTTATATTAGTGACACTCCAATCTTTTACAAAATTTTCATATATTAATCTGGAATCAGGTGCTGAGGGTGTTTCATATAATCAACATTTACAACCCATCTTGAAGAAAATAAATGCACAAGAGTCAGAGCCGGCCCAAAGCCACCAGGTAGAACCAAAATTAATTAAATCTGTGAACTCTCTTTGGGTATTTTTGCCATAATTTATGTACGTAAACTGAAAATATTTGAACTTTTTTTTTTAAAAAAAAGGTGCGTGTTGTGTTATAACCAATTTGTCTTTATTATAAATTTTGAATTTAGAAATGCGTGAACATAATAAAATCGAAGCTCATTTTTCCTTCTTGAAAGTCAAAATAAATTCTTCACAAAAAAAAAAGCCCCACGCCGACTCTGACACGAGTGATTTTTTTTATGTGGAAGCAAAGACAACAATTTGACTTACACTTCAGATGGTCAGCAACCAAAACCACAAACAGTACTGACCACCACTGACCGAAACCAAAAGTTGGCACCTGGCTACTGTAACTGGACGAATACAACCTCACTAAAAACAAAACAAGTTCATCATCATCATCGTCGCCTCTCACTGGCAAGTCCTCACCCCACAGAAACCCCACAGAAAATGTTTTATGACTATTTACACATTTCTCTGCAAAAAATACAATTAAAAATGGTAATGTCATGAGGCATGGAGAATTAAACAAATATCATATATCTTTTATGATTTCTGATTCCTCCCACGAACCCTCAAAAATGTTCCCCCACAGATATAAACATAATGTTGAAAAATTAAAAAAGAAAAAATGATTCTGAACTTTTGACCTCACTACATTTTCAATGTGACACATTTTTTCAACACACACTGAATTTTACTTTTTCATATTTTAACAAAAAAACCGATACAACATATTTCTAAAACACAAAATAACAACAGTCTACATGTAAAAATATAACTTTTACATACACAATTTCAAAATAATGGTAAAGTTTGCCATTTTGTTGCATACAATTTACAAACGTCTGTGTGTTGTTGCCTTGGATAGATAGCAGTGAATGGAGCTGATGGAACTCCAGTCCCATTTTGTCCTGCGTGGGGTGCCGTACTAGTCAGAGGGTGTTGTCATGGCAACAACAGAGAACACAACAAAGTCAGCTGAAAAGTTATAACACTGAGGGGCCTTGCCAACTTCTGCCAGTTCAGTCTTTGAGAAAATAATTCCTCCCCAAGCAAACACTCCTTTGCAACAGAAAATAAAAAAATAACAGAAAATGGCACCCTCCTTATATATCGTATATACTTTTTTGTACATTTATATATAGATTGATTTATTCAAATAGATTCTTTTCCAGTTTCCGTGCCTTCCTGTTGATTGGGTAGGATTTTAACCGCGTCAAAATGACCACCGACAGAGAACAATGCTGTCGGCTAACGAATTGTGTTGTTTTTTGTTTTTGTTTTGTTTTTGTTTTTTTTACATTTTCTATAATAGACATGTAAACCAGAACAGACAAAGAAAAAGTAATAAGCGAAAAGATTCTTCTTAAAAAAGAGAGAGAGAGAGAGAAAAAAAAGCAAATCTGTTTTACAACATACAACCACACACTTTGTACTGAAGACTACATTGGCTTACGGACAAGCCGATCAAATATTGATAAAAAGCTGATAAGCTATAATACAAGAAGAGACGCATTGTTCACCATGGTAACAGGGCTGGGGCTTGGAACAGGATGGGTTGGGGGTTATGGAGAACTTGGGGAGGGAGGACTGGGATGGGGGCTCGTTTTGCTAAATCAAGCGTCTGTCTCAGTGGCTCAAAGCCAGAACACGTTGTCTACTTACATATAAGCGTACAGTACATTAAATACAGTTTCTTTTTTTTTTTTTAATCCAAAAAATACTTTTTTTTCCTTTTTAGCTTTTTTTAAATTCCCAGGTCTGGTAAAAAACCTGACTGCATAGAACCTAACGACTAAGAACAGGTTTCCCTAAGCTTGCATCCTATTAAAAGACCAGGTAAATGTCCTCCTCTGGCAACTCGAATGATATGAACTCTAAAAAGGCACATTGGTAGAAGTGTGAATGTTCAAATTGCATCTGTGGGACCGCTTAGGTGGGACAAGAGGCTGGGAAGAGGGGCTAGGGCTCTGGTGTAGGGCTCATAAGGCTAGGGTCAGCAGAGAAGACAGAACTAGGGCTGGGGATTAAACACAGGCCTGGACAGAGGAGGGTTCAAACTGGAGTGAGGGCAAAAGGGGACTTTCAGATTGACACCAGAAAACGATGGACGTTCTTGCAGATATTCCAGTTACTTTCACCTATTGCCACAGAGTAGACCTTGATGCATAGCAATGCAATAAGGATTTCTTTCTGACCTATCCGGTCCTGATTCATTTGTGCCAGTTCTCACCTGGTCACGCTCATGACTTATGTCACTACCAGCCCCATCTTGTCCTGATCCTTCTATTGAACTTCTACCCAAGAAACCTTGGCAAGTCAAAGAACAAGAGGCAGCACTTTCAAATTCTAAAGTAACATATTAGTGCTTTGGGTTTGTGGATTGGACTTGCCTCAGATGTTTTGAATTTACATATATATTGAGAAAACCAAGATGATCAAAATGTCTGAACCCTTCGTCAGGCTTGCTGGACTCATGACAAATGACACATTGGTTTTATTCTGGGGGCCAAGACTGGCCGCGAGCGCTGCCAGTCTGAAACCCTAAAAACTAGCCTAATCTGGCAGGCATGTAATTTATGATCCGGAGTCTGCTAACATTTGGTCCTCTGGCACAGAAACACCAATTGTGCCATCATTCAGCTGCAAGTATAGGTATCTAGGTAACTTGGAACAGTCACATTATGACTCCTCTCTGCTACTGATGTTTGGGTTTTCCTGTCCCAACTAGTCCAGATAGTGCTCTTAACTAACGAGAACCCAGTGGGACTGCAGACTCCTGATTAGATTTAAGTCTCTTGTCTCTATAATGCTAATCTTAGAAGCCATTGGCTACTGGTCTGACGACACTAAGCCTCTAGGGGCAACGACAAATATTTTGGGAGATCCAGTGGAGCAAGCAGATATCTTGGCCAGTACTTCCATCTTCCATGTACTGGTCTTTTCGGCTATTCTCTATAAACACATATCTGCATATGAATACAGACGCATTAAAATAAAAGCTTACAAAAAGCTAAATTGTCATTAGAAGACGCCCAATGCCTTCTGAAATTGCCTTTTGGCCAATACGTTCGCCTCTCCACATGAACTGTATACTGGCTGCTCAAACATATCCCGTCATTACTACTAGTTGGAAGCTGGTATTGGAAGAATGCTTCCATTACCAAAATCTTATCCTGTAGCCTACAGATTCTACATTCATATGCAGATAGCTATATACAGAGGTTACTGTGATGCAATGCATTGCACCACCACTAAGTAGACAGTGTTTGAAATCTTGCCAGACATCACTGCAACTTCATCAAGCAAAATATTTCAAGGCCAATTAAAATTTGAACCAGCCAATGGTCCCAACAACAGACACCTCAACTACATCTGACAGCAAAGGTCAATCAGAAAGTCCCCCAAGGTTGGTATTCAGAGCAGAGGGTAAGTTTAAGGTTGAGGTTTAGGGTTATGATCAGCCAAAACCAGGAAATTAAGGAATCTACTGAATCCAACACAGGAATGCTTTGACAACTGCTGCTTGGCCCCCAGAAGAAAATTATACACCTTTCACCCTGATGATTGTTCCCTTGGTTCCCCTATAGCATTATCATTTAGACCTGCTAGATTCTCTGTTTTTTCTCCTCTCCCTCAATCTCTAGCTCCTCAGGATGTTAAATCTTTTCTCCTTAACCTTACATGACTTGCAAAACTCGCATACTTTAGGCCTTCGGGATGTCCGGAAAACTCATTTCAAGTAGAGCGATCGTGATTCAGGGAATGTGCTAAACGTGGAATAGAATTCACTTAAGTGCTCAGCCCGGCCCTCTTCCCTCTCATCAGCCATCCATCCATCCAGCATTTCTATCATCTGTCCATCCTCTCAACCATCTGTCCAGTAATCCTTCGATTACAGCAAAGGCCTGGACACCTTTTTGAACTCTGCTTGCTCTGCCCACGCTGACAAACATTTGACAATGGACTCTGGTTTGAGATGTTTGCTAGAGCTCTTTCTTTCTGTCGTCTCTTGTGCATCTGCACTACAAACCCAAAACAACAATCTCAGATGAAGATGTCTTTCTTTCCTGCCGCATTTAGAAGTACACTTTTTCATTACTGCATGATTCGTCCTTCATGTTTTTCTTCTGTAATTCCTCTACCTTCAAATTTTAAACACCCCAGTCCATCTGGAGTCACTCACTGATTGATTGATTAACTGATTGATTCCTTAGGTATTCTCTTCCTCCCAGCAGATACACACGGGCTGTTTGGGTACAACTGTCCAGGCGTTTGTATTTGTGACCACACAAAGAAATTAGCAGTTTGTACAATTTTGACGCTTGTTAACAAAGTCAACATGGCTATTAGCATAAAACACTAATAAAAATACAGAAACATGTTCAGATTTTTATAACACTGACAATCTACTGTAAATGTCTGCAGGTTAAGAGGGAATGCATTAGAAGGGGAAGAACGAGTTGCCCGTTTTTCCTGTTTAGCCCCGTTTCTTTCTAGGCATCTATGATAGTCAGAAAGCGTTTACGAACTAAATTTTTGTTCAAATGACTCGGCATATCAAGCACCTAAAATCTTCATTTTAATTCATACCTTAATATGTGAAAATGTGCGGTTTGTAAGGGGATGTATGAATGGGCAGCCTGCTTCCGTGATACTTCCTGGAATTTTCCTGTTCTTTTTGTTGTTTTGTTTGCTTAGCTTCTCCGTGTGTATCTATCTGACTGGTTTGCATCCAAGAAGAGATCAGGCACAGCTTCATCCACAGTGTGGCGTTAGATTGCCATTCAGTCAGAGATGCGCTGAAGCTGCATTCAACAACAGCTGCGCAATGTTGCTTAAAAAAACAAAAAACAGAAAAAACCTCTTTAAACACTTCGTGATATGTTTTGCGCCGTTCTGAACAACCCTTCCCAACCCATACCCTCCTCACTGCCCGCGTCCAGTTGCACTTTTTTAACAAGTTTTTTTTGTCATTTTTTCCTTTTCTCATATATATATATACTATATATAGAACCATTTTGTTCTTTAAAACTGGGAATGCTGATAAAACAAGTAGTACAAGAAGAAGAATTTCTTGGATGATGTGATTCCAAAGACTTTTGTCCATTGCTGTCACTTTGTGTCAAAAGCTCCCACAAACTGCCACTTTGTAGCAGCCATGTTACAGCGGCCGTTTAACGTCTCCACAAAGTAGCATCCAGTTCACTTCGGCTGGAGATGCAAAGTGACAAAAGCGACTAATGTGACTCTGCAGTTCGTGTTCTCGACAGAAGAAGGAGACGAAGGTGAAGAGGAGGATCAGAGACAGACGAGAGGAGAGAAAGAGGCCGATCGGATTGGTCGGGCCGAAGATCCAGAGAATCTGATTGGTCAGGCTGAAGCAACGACGGGGTTGATCGATTGCTGGGTTGTCATGGAAACGCCGTCAGAGGAAGTGGTCACTCATCATCTTGATGAACTCTGGCACCTTGGACCTGGAGAGACCAAGAGGAAAAATAAAGGGGGATTAGGAGAGACATGTACACACTGTACACACACATAAAAAGCAATAAAATTAACTGTAAAGCAGTAATACTGGCCCCTAGTGATAGCAGTATTTACGTCACCCCACTACAATATTGGAAGTAAGTTCTCCAAAAATCGGTTGGGGCTAAATCTTATCCAGAAATTTGGTATTTCGTTTCTTCAGCCTGATATTAATGCCAGAGGAAAGGCCCGTGCTCACTAAATGATTAGTATTCATCCTCTGGCGACCATGAATATTCATGTTCTGGCCAGTAGTACTTATAAAAGGTGTAGATACAGACGCCTGAAGCAAACTCTAAAAAATGATGGATGATCTGAAAATGATCAGCCGGAATGCTAAGAACGATTGTGATGTAGCGGTGCACTCTAGTACAATGCTACATCACTGCTGTAGGTGGTCACAAGTAAAACAGACCATCCCCAGTTGTAAACAGATATCTGCATATGTATGCAGAATCTGTAGGCAATGGGACAAGATTTTGGTATTGGAAGCATTCTGGTTCGGTCTGTAGTAGGAGTATTATGTGCCAATCATGTTTGAATGGCATGTAAACATGCAATGGCTGTAATGCAGTCTCAGAAACCTTAAGCTACTTCTAGCTTTATATCTCATCTTTTTTAAAAATGTATATGCATCTGCATATGCAGACATCTGCCTGCAGATACTGGCCAAAATGACCAGTGCATGGAAAAAGAAGTTTCGGCTCCGATATCCGCTGGCTACACCGGATCTCCCAAGGTACTGGCCGTTGCCCCAGATGCTTACTGTCATCAGACAAAAGCAGACGTGTTCCGAGATGTACATTCGACTTTGGACCTAGATATAATTATCATACGTGTGACTTCATTCACTAAAAGATCTGTATGTATTTAATAATGGGTCCTGTTTTATTCAGGACTCTTCCTCGCAGCAAGCAACTCATAATAACCCCTTAAAATCTGGGTGTTTTTGGTCCTTTTCCTTGTACTTAAAACTTGACAAGGTTGTTCATGTGCTGGGCAACGTTCACCTGCACAAACCATCAGTGTATAAATAACAAAGAAAAGACATTACTTCAATTCTTTCACTGTAAAGCTTCTTGAGATAAGAAACTGTTAGGGCACTCCTGCTCCTTATCAAGGACCTTTGGTACCGTAAGACCTCAGAACATTAGGAAATAAGGTAGTGAACCTGTTCCATGATTCAACATGCAAACAAAGAAAACAAAGTTGTAGAGCAAAGAGCAACGACAAACATACACAGTCACACATTAAAATCACACTTACTGCCAATCTGTTGTTAAAATGTACCCAGACCAGACAGAAACTCAAGTTCTGGCCTCTGTTTTTTCGCCAGCTGAAATATCAGCTCTGCCAGACATTGACTGTCAGGAACCAAACGACGCATTTCTCCAAATTCATTCAAATAATGGCAGAAATTTGACCTAAATGGCATTTGGTCTGCATGTTGTCTGTGTAAGTTTTAGCCTTTTTTCCTGCATTAGGGTAAGAGTAGAAATGATACAACTGGAAAAGTAATATGTGAATTCTGCTTGCTCAGTTTAAAGTTACAAGACAAAGACAAAAATCAATCATCAGAGAGTTTGAAGTTTGGAATAGTTACCAATAAGCAAACTGGTTTAAAGCTGGTGTGTTAACTTAAAGGGAAAGTTTGCCCCATATCAAAATACGATTTTTTCTTCTTACCTGTGGTGCTATTTATCAGTCTAGATTATTTTGGCATCAGTTGCTGAATGTTGGAGCTATCAATCATAGAGATGTCTGCCTTCTCTAATGGAACTAGATGGCACTCAGCCTGTGGTGTTCAAATTGCCAAAAAATTAATTTGAAACACTCAACAGCAATGTTTCTTTCCAGAAATCATGACACGGATACTAAAGATAATCTACAGACCTTGGTGTGAGCAGCTTAATGTAAGAACCATTTTCTTTCTACCAAACTAGAAGCGAGATGTTTACAACTTCCTTCCACGTGGTGATACGGTTGGCAGGTGTAGTTTGGCAGAACGAAAATAGTTCCTATATAAAACTGCTCCCAACAAGGTCTGTGGATATTTTGAATAACAGGGTCATAATTTCTGCAAAGAGACATTGCTGTTGAGCTTTTCAAATGTATTTTTTGGCCCTTTGAGCACCACAAGTGCCACCACGAGTGCCATCTAGTTCTATTATATCGAAAAAAAGACGGACGGTGATATCTCCAACACTCTGCAACTCACAGCAAAACAATCTAATCTAATAACCAGGTAAGAGGAAAAACAGGTATTTTTGATTTTGGGTTGAACTGTCCCTTTTAACCTTTAAACATTCACATCTGATTGAATGAATAATTAACTTAATTTCAAAGATGAACATTACATAGGAAGTCTTGATTTCTTTACCTACATTGTACTGACCGGCTTAGAGCACCTATATCCAATAAAACTGATCACTACATATTTTGGTCTGATGATATAAAGAGAATGTGGATAAACTGACTGTTTCTCTTAAATCATATTTTTTGTTACAGTTGCTATAATTCTAATCTGCAGGAAACAAATGGTTAAAAAGTACACAGACGCCACGTTAATCATATCAGACAACTGATGGCCGAATGACAACTTGTCCATATTTCAGGCAGCTTTAGATGTTGAAAGCATTGTACTTTTCCAATTTTTTCATGGGAGCCAAAACTTATTTTCAATGGAGGCATGTTTAGTTTGCCAGGTATTTTAAATTTCATGGCAAGTGATTTGTAAAATGTTTGCTTGAAGTTTCTGGATTGGTTTCTGGTTTCTGAATTCCGATTCTTTGGTTTGAGTTAAAGGTACAACAGCAGATTAGTTTATAAGTGAAATCTTCTGACCATCAGGGGGGAGGAGATGTTGCTGCGTTTTACATTTGTCCCAAGGGGTTCGACCCGTCGCCCATGGCGGCGGCGGCGTGGTGCGCGGCAGCCAGTGAGAGGGGAGCCCCGTCCGATGACACGGTGACCTTCTCCTCCTCGCGACGCTTCAGACAGGCCGCCTTGGGGTTCAGGTTTCGCTCTGGACAGAAGGAGAGAGAGGAGAGGTTATTATTATTTCTGGTGTTTTATATCTGTAAAGATGTTTTCACACTTTATTTTATGTCTCTGTGTGTGTTTTTTTTATTTTATTTTTTAGAGAGGTATTTATTTTTGCTGAGTCACTAAGTCTGCTGCGAGACGGAAGCCAAAAACTTCAGCCAGGTTGAACACAATCAACAGGTGCCACTGCTGCCCTCTCCTGGAGCTCTCAGAGCACTACATGGGTTGCAAATTCAGTTTGACCTCTTGAACCCAGATTTCCACCTTAAATTTCTCCTAAGTAGTTTTTAAGTTAGAAAATAGGAACATTTTAGATTTTTTAACCAGAAATTACAAATTTAAAATATTACTTGCTTTATCTTTAATGATCCCAATGTCACTGCAGCTTCAACATGAATAATTGATTATCCAGGTTCATAACTTTGTATAATGTTTAAATATAAAATGGCCTTATAGTTTGTTCATTTAGTCCATAAATAAATAAATAAACAAATGAGTATAAAATCATTCTATAAGACGTAGATAAAAACAAACTAAGCTGATGCAGTATCTGTGGTTTATACATTTAATTACTGAGGTCAAAGGTCACGTCTTTATATGAAACTGACCTCGGACTTGTTGCTCCAGACTGAGGATGACGGCCACGGCCTGATGCAGGATTAGTAACTTGGTCTGAGGTTTGTCACTCTTCAGGTGCAGCTGCACCATCCTGCCCAGCTCCTTGAACGCTTCGTTGATGTCGCGGACGCGCAGACGCTCCCGTGCATTATTGGCCATCCTCCGTTCCCTCTCTCTCTCCATCTTCTGCTCCGGAGACAGGTCCTCGTCATCATTGTTGCTACGGTGACCAAGGGAAGAGGAAGCAGGGGAGAGGAAGGGTAGGAGAGGAGGAGGAAGAGGAGGATTTGAGGAGAAAGGCTCAGTTTATATTTCAGTGTGGAGGCTCATATAAATACAAACCTGCAGTATGCTGTTTGTTGCTGACCTTTACAAGATGATTCATTATGTGACCAAATAACACGGAACAAGGTTTGGGAACGAACATCATGTGCTGCATTCTGGGGATTTTAAAAGTCTGCCACAGTTATCAGCAGCAGTTGTTTGTTTACACAGTGATGTTGGTGAGTTCACTGAAAATACAATGTGAAAAACAAGAAAAAGAAGATATACTTCTAGACAAACAGGTGGAGGATGAAAAACATGATGTACGATCACACTAAGTAGTCGTTTGAGGAAATAACTGAAACTTTATGTATTTCGTTTAGTGCAGAATTTACAATAAGGAATCATCCTATGACGTCCCTTGTCTTCCTGTAATTTAAATCTTGTCCTGAGCAACATCCTTTATTGTATTTTTAAGTGAGAGACTGTGTGAAATTTAAAAATCAATTCAACCCACCAGAAGAGCAAGAACTCATCAAATGTGCTGCTATGATGTCAGCTACAGGTACGTACTGATATTTCCTCTTGAGCACTGTATTTTTAGCCCATAGGGACATATTTACATAGAGAGCACGTCCTCTGCCACAGAATCTGCCATGTTGTAATGAAAGTAGCCCGAAACCGACAAACCAAGCACTGGCTCTAGAAAGGGCCATTTGCATTTTTGCATAGGCCACCATAGTTGTTGAGTTTCAGTTGGGTGTAATGTTGTAACCTCACACTAGATGACACTTAATTCTAGACACTTGACCTTTATAAGATAAGGTGTAAGATAAGCAGCTGCCAACAAGTTTGCTGGCTCACATGACGATATGTTCCCAAACCTTGCAACACAGCACAGGCAACATTTTTTTATCATCTTAAAACCATTTGCATCATCATCATTATCATCATCATGACCGCCACTGTCATGTGCTATACATTCTCTGGGTTTGGGTTTCAGATGTTTCTGATTTGAGTCATCCTCCAGGTGAAAAACATTGTTGGAGGGGTGAAGGCTGTTCGGCTACATCCAGGATGGGAAACCAACACCATGACCAAAATCAACATTTTGATTTTTTACTTGAAACGTATCTGGATTCATATAATGAGAAGGTTTCAAACGTTTTTGTCCTTTAAATTATGTTAAAAGCTTTTTTTAAGGCTTCCAGTTTCTCAACAACAGAAAGAAAATTCATCTTCAGTGTCTCTGTTGGTGTTGATTCCCCAGCTCTGAATGTCAGACAGCACTCCTTTGAGAATATTGACAGAGGGCTCTACTCTGTTGTGTGAGAAACAGTTAAAACCAGGCCCAAGACCGTGGAGAGACTGATGGGATCAACTGGGACCTGCATGTTAACCAGGAACCTCTCTCTGGCTTTACGGTGCTTTCATGTCTCAGAGAGATCAACATGTTAAAAGAGAGAGATGCCTGGTGGACGCAGACAAGAGGTCTCTGTATTAACAGATGTATTTAGCTGCTTCTCATCACACTTGGTCACTTCATCAAAGTCCAGAGGCTGGTTCCCAAAACACTCACAGCTTGCAGTCCTTCCTTGTGTCCCCTCCCCCTATCTTTACGCCTTATTAGAGCATCTGACCTCAGCTGAACACTGATTTGTGGTGGCTGGCCAGTGGTGGAAGACGTAGCTATGCCACAATCTAAGAATACTCCATGAGATGTTACAGTCTTGCCACATGATCAAATATGTAAATCTCTCAAGATTTCTCAAGAAAATTACGACTTTTCTTGGTTTTCAATTCCTACCCTATCCAGAGATAAAATAGCCACAAACTATGCATAAAATCCCATTCAACATCCTGGCCACTTCCTGTTTCTTGGAGAGCTTTGTCTATCAACAGCATTTTGAACAAGGAAGGTCTCTGAGCATGTGGGTGTTTTGGGACAACGCGTATCCCAGCCCAGCTGAGGGGTTTGATGGAAGCAGACGTCTGAGAGGTGGCTAACCTAGATCTTAACCTCTCAATTGATTTAAGGTCCTTGCTGTCGGCGTCCTCCTTCTTCGGATCCAGGGATTTCGTGTCCTGCAGGAGGTTCTCGTCCCCCTCGTCCTCAGACTTGATCTCAGAGCTGACGGAGGAGGTGCTCTGGCCCTGAAGGCCTCCAGACAGAGCTGCTGGAGGAAGGGGGGGAGAGAAAAGAGAGGAGGGGTTAGATGGTGCACAGGGATGAATGAAATAAATGACTACTTGTCATTATGTGGTCTGACTCTGACAACGTCTGTCACTTTCTAAAATAATAAACTGTATCGCTGTTAATATGTCACTTTATTAAGTTTTAATATTCTTTCAGAGGGAAAAAGTTACTATTTAGATTTCCAATATGTGGTCAGTTTATCCACATAATGCCACAGAAATGTACTATGATGTTTTTGGCGATGTGAGACCCGCTGGGTGGGTAGGACCGGCTGTAAGTCATGTGATGCACTCATGTTGCTTGAGTCTGTTGACAACGGCACACTAAAGCGTTCATTTAGTATGCAGTAGGCTGCATACAGTAAGTAGTAGGCAGTATGTTGGTATACAATTCCAAACACAGACGCAGACTGAAAAAAAGAAGTCTTGTTTGCACAAAAACCTGCAACTAACAGACGAACAAGAATGGTAAGTGTAGTTAGCGTCTTTCATTTGTCTATGTTGTTTGTTAGCTTGTTAGCTAACAGACGGGAAGTGGCTGACACTGTGTTGATGAGGGTGAAACACAACAATGTCAAATGTTACAGTGTGTTCATATTGTCACATTGTTATTACATATAACACGTACACATCTGTGCTATCTTTTGAAGATTGTGAAACTTAGCTTGCAGTATACAGTAATGAAGATACACCTGGCTTCTCCCCAATATCCCTTGTTTCGCTGTAGCATTATGCTAATGATATGGAAAGCCCCACCCCCCAATAGACGGGATTGGTTCATTAGGTTTGTGATGTATGAAACCCTGGCTGTCTGAATCTGTATTTTTGAGACTGTCATTGGTACACTGCAGTTCAAAGGCAGATATGCTCAGTCATGGCGTTAACAGCTTGTTCCGCTCATATGTATTGTAACATAAAAAACACTGTATGGACATGATAAAAATGCTAACTTGATTTTCATTGGAGGGGGTCTTTATAGAGACAAGTTTACACCAGGTGGTGAAAATTCAAGACATGTTCATGAAAGCTGAAAATGTTTCAAGTGAAAAATCCACAACCATACTGCACAGTCACAGTCTTGGTCATTGCTTTGAACATTTATAATAGCCTTTGACAACCCTGACAAGTGAGCGCCTGTGGTGGTTAGAGTGATTACTATGCTCCCTAAGCACAGCAGGCCAAAGTAGTGTGACGTTTTTAGACAGTTGAAAAAGGTCTTGGTAGGAGGTGGATGGATGGGGCAACAGTATTGGAGGTTGTCGATGTCGATATTTCCGACTTGATTCACACTTTTGGCTTCAAGGAGCAGTAACAAAAACACAAATAAAAATCTACCTTATTTAAACTGATTAGATGGTGTGTGAGCATTACGTTGCGTTAGTGTTTTTATGAATATCTTAGTAGGAAAAGGAGTTTATGTCAGCTTCCTAGTTGCAATTCCAAGTCAGACATACCAATAATTTGACAACAGCATCTCCTACTAAGCATAAGAACCGGCTGTGGCTCAAAAGTAGATCCCCAACTGCTCTGGTCTGCATGTCTAAGTATCCTTGGGCAAGATACTGAACCCCAAATTGCTCCCAATGGCTGTTCCATCGGTGTGCAAGTGTGTGTGAATGGTTAGTGAGTATCAGGTGGCACCTTGTATGGTAGCCTTGACCACCAGTGTGTGAATGTGTGTAAATGGGTGAATGTGACAGGTAGTGTAAAGGCGATACAATCAATTCAGCTTATTAAAAAGAAGCTACACACTGCGTCTGTGTCACAAATATGAGTACAACTAAATTATAAAACAGCGGTTATTTTGATTAAACGCAGAGTTTAGTGAAGCAATTTTTAAAAGGATGTGAGGGTTTCCTGCTCTTCTTAGTGTGAACGCAGCATTAGGCCCGTCTGACCACAGCTAATTCACCAGTCAACCTTCAAGGAGGCAGCAGGGGAGAGTTGCGGTGCAAACGTAAAGCCTCTGTACCCTCTATCTGCCCCCCTCCTCAGCTGAACACAGCAGTCTTTATTTGACGCCTGTATGGATCCGTCACTGGGACGCTGCCAATTTCTCAGTCAACACAAAACACTGCGCTCTGTTCCCCCACACACACATGTACACACACACACACACACACACACAACCAACTGTCGGCCATTTTGAATCTCCGTCTGCCTGACTGGAGGCATTTTGTGTGCAGCTTTGAGTGACGGCCTGTGTTTGGTTTGTGTCTGCGTCTCTTTCCATACAATTGCTGTGTGTTTGGGGCATAAATAGCTGCATTTAAAAACGGTGAAAAGTGACTTTGTGCGTACGAATGTCTGATTGAACCCAGACAGACACAAACTGGCACTGGAGGAGACTTGGGGTGGGGAGAGGGCGACTTATTAACGGTCTGAATCTGAGTCTTAATTGCTGTGGTCTAATCTGGTTTCTGTCTGAAGTTTAAAAGGACAGTTTACCCCAAAATAATAAATACATATTTTTCCAAATATAATGGCACTCAGCTCGTGGTGCTCAAAGCGCCAAAAAAACAAAACAAACCCATTTAAAGACCTCAACAGCAATGTCTCTTTCCAGAAAGCCTGACCCGGTCACTCCAACATCAAACATATTCGAGAGAACGCCGTCGTCTCTGATATGTCCAACACTCGGCAACTAACAAACAAAAGGCAACTGTTTTTGATTTTTGGCTCAACTATCCGTTAAGAGCCTGAGGTCACTGCAGGTGGTTCAGTCATGTTTTTCAGTTTTACATGCACGTTGGTCTAATGTTAATAAATACATTTCAGTTCTAATCGATGCAGATTTTCCACTTCCTCCTAAACTTCCAACACATTATTTCCTGGCTGTCTCTGCAGCTGTATCCCAGTGCCAAACCTCATACAAACTCCAGGCCGATTTTAAGACAGAAGTGTGTTCACTCTGTAAAAATGACAACAGCGGGAGGGCTAAATAGAAAATGGGGGACAAACAGAAAAAGTATAGTAATAGACACTCTGACAGCCAACAGATTACTAATGGATGAATAGATATCGGTAAGAGTCAACAACCTAATAGGGGGAGCACTTCTGTTTGATTTTTCCTCATTATCTGTTAATGTTATTTTGTATTTACTCGTTTATCAAATGCCATTTTTCCCAAGCAAATGTTAACCTTATCATTTTGATGATTTATTGATGAATTATGAGTTATTCATGAATTTAATTGTGATTGTTCAATGAACTTCTGTCTGGGAAGGACATGTGAATGATATGAACTTAGAAGTATACATGGATTGAACTGTATGGACTTGGGAGTGCAGGGGTTTAGACAGTATATACTAGGGATGTTCTTGGCAACTAATTTCCCTGTCAACTAAATGAAAATTTTAATTAAGACTAGTCGACGAGTGTAAAAAAAGGAAAGCACTCAGAAAACCGTCAAAATTTAGCACAATTTATTGTTAAGTATTTGAAACATTGTCCCAAAAATATTGTACGCATTGAGAGCCCTTTGAAATCTTAAATCACAGTCCTCAACAACCGTGTTGGATTCTAAACGCCGCTGAAGTACGAGACACTTTGCGCTGTATGAATGTGAACATGATGGCAACTAAAATGAATGAATAGCCTCTGAAATGTGGGGCAGGTTGTATCTTGCAGATTATCCAACAAAAATGATAGCAGTTCACTTTAAAGTTCATAAAACAACATCTAAATTATAATTAAATCTGTTAACATCCAAATGCTTGAGTTGAATGTGGTTGCACATTGCTCAAGTCAAGTGATTATGTGCCAGTTTTTTCTGACGCAGCCTACATGCTACCTTGTTTTCATTTTCTAGATCGCAGTAATGCTAAACCGTGCAGGTTTTGCACGAGGACATCTCTCATATTTCCCACCATACTTTTTTTTTTCTATTCGACCATTACTGCGGGGAGGGGGACTGCTGTCTGACGGCTCTGTAGCCCCCACTAGTGGCAGGTGGCTGCATGACAGTTAAGCTGCCTTGTACATAAATAAAACACTAATGATTTAACCGACCAATTTTTTTCTGGTGTCGATGAGCAAGAGGGTGGACGTTCAATCGTTAAAGCGACTAATCATGTACATATCTAGTATATACATGTTTGTATTTAGCCACTTTTTTTATTATTTCTGATATAATATTTGCTACCTTGTTAAAGGGTTTGTGTATGAGTCAATCAAATCAGATAAAACCTAAACCATAGTTGAGTTTTTGACTGTAAAAGTCAATAAAAAATACCTGAATATGTGTTTTAATGCTGTTGTTTATGCAGCCATGCACCGTTATGGAGAAATACCAAAGATCTAGAGTCACGTTTTCAGGGGCTTTAAAATATGCTGTGTATGGTTGTGGAACAGCTGCAGGAAGACTGCGGAAAAACAACACCAATATGAAATCTTTTGGCTTTCCGAAGTCACAGTTTGCTTGACATGTGTTGGCACACAAGTTGCATCGTTTCCTCCAAATGTTAAAGTACATTCAATTCTAGTTCGCTAGCTCAAAAATCAGCCGAGTATGAAAGAAAATGACGTCCATATTAGATGAACTAACCCTTTAAGTTACATCTGTAATATATGAATTTACTTATATGTAGTAAAATAAAATAAATCCTCAAACCTGCTCTAAAGTGATAGAACCAGTCTGAGTATAAAATATATAAATGTAATATAAATATAAACATACATTAATAAAAAATGAATCTTCACTGTTTATAATTATTATGAAACTGAGAGAGGGAGACAGGAGAAAACCACAGCTCTGCTACTGAGTTTGAAGTGTTTGCTGCCAAAACCATTTTAATACCCTCTATTTACAGCCTCAACACACACCCTCAGTGTGTGTGTGTGTGTGTGTGTGTGTGTGTGTGTGCGCCTGTGTGAACGGATGTGGGAGTGAGGAACAACTTCTGCCTGAGAGTGTGTATGTGTTTCTCTCTCTCTCACCTCATTACACACTTGGCTCTGGCTGCCGCTGGCTGAACTTTGCTGCCAGCAGACTCATTTTCAGCCTTAAAAAACGAGCTCAGGGCTAATTTGCTCCACAGCGCGCTCATATACACTTCTCCTGCTCCATATTCATATCACACGTACTGTATATTTATTTACCCCTCCTCGTTAGGCGTTTTGCTGCTCGGGCGGTGAAGTCTAAGGCTTGCCAGCTGAGATGTGACTCCACGTGCTTCTGAAGCGTCTGATCCCCGTTTTGGGATACTTTCCTCATCAACACCTTCTTCTTCTTCTTTTATTTGTTTTCACTTTCATCTCTAACTCTTTTCCTTTTCTGTCATTTCTCTTTCTTTTACATTAATTTCCTACTCTCCCTTTGTCATTTTATTTTAATGCATCTGTAATTCTTTTGTTGTTCATCTTTCATTTTTTGGTCATCCTTTATTCTTGCTCTTCCCTTTCAGTTTTGTCTGTCTTGAGATTATCTGCTTCCTCCTTCTCATCTTCAGAGTATGTCTTTCCTCTTTCTCTTTATTTACCTCCATGTCATCATCCTCTCTTCCTTCTTCTGCCTGTTTTCTTTGTACTTGTCATTACATTTTTTTATTTCAGGACTTGCTTTTCCTCTTAATCTTCTTCTGTAAATTCCACTTTTTCTTTTCTCCCCCTTTCATGTTCCTTTTCATCTCCTCTTTTGCACCCTTTTTATTACTTTTTCTTTCATTATCATTATATTATGTGGTGTTGGAAACATGTATTTGGTGTGATGTATGTGTGCACAAGTGCATGATGGGATATTAAGAGAATTAACTAACAAGATCAGAAGGACGACAAATCCTAACATTTGGTGATAAAGAAACACTGTTGGATGCTCAGTGTAAGTAATGGCTGTTTCAAAGCACGGCGAGTCTTACCGCGGTACGGGTCGGGCTGGTTGAGGTCCGGCGAGGTGGCCGACTGAACGGGCAGCTGAGGCCCCGGCACCTGACCCGCCATCGAGTGTCCGCCGCGCAAACCGCCCACGCCGCTGCCGTCTTCTCTGTGCGAGCCCACCTGGAAGACAGAGAGAAAAAAGATGGTGAGAGTTTTTATTTAAACAAACAGCTGCTGTGATTCTGTCTGCAGTCGATACAAACACAACACTGAGTCAAGTCCTAACTTCTAAAGTCCAGATGTAGTCTGAGTGTTAGGGCTGTGTTTGATGACAATACTGTCTTTGACCGTGTCATTTAAAGATGAAATATATATAAATATACTTTCTTCTATTAAATGAGAGCTCATGAAAAAATGCCACCTTGACGTCTTTGCCAGTTTACTTTGGTCAGTTATTCCTCATGAGCCAATAACCCTCTGTCTATAAGGTGTGTTCGTCTGCCTGTCAGTACTGTCTGACTTCTCTACCGTCTGTGGCTCAGCCCAGAGTCCACTGGTTCTTTCCTAAAGGGGAGATAAAGAGTGTAAAACCTTAAATAATAGATATAACCATCAAAGCGTGCTTGTTAATTACTTATATTAAGATAATTATTATTAACATTATTATTATTTGACTTTTGACTTTTGGATAAAGTCAGGTTCATAATTCTTGTTTTGTTTTGTCGACATATCAGAGTCTTTTCTTTTAATTTTTAAGACATGGAATTTTGTATATCTCTTTTTATTACTCTATAATTTAGAAAATATTATCATCCCCCATAAAAATAAGTAAATAATAAATTAAAAAATAAATAAATAATCAAATTTTGCCGTGTTTTAGGAGCAAAAATATTTAATAAATCAGGCTATGAATAATATATGAAGACACCCCTATGTAATAACCTTCAGAATACAGATAGGAATAATACTGGGAAGTTTGGTGCCTGTAAATGCTACTTAGGTGAAGATTTCTGGCTCAGAGTATGATTAAAAAAAAACTCATTTTGAGCTTTAAAGATATGTGGTGTAAGCGTTAAAAAAAGAATTTAACTTCTAGATATCACCACACAACTTTTCCAGTTTTCTGAAATGTTAAATGTGCAAATGAATCATTATATAATAAAATATGTTATTTTTGCACAAGCTTCAAGAACAGAAATTTAAACTAAAATCAACACCTAAACATGTATTTTGGACGTTTTCTTTCATGCAGATAATAGACTTGTTGAAATGTTACTCAAACAGGAGTAAATTTGTTGGGGACTATTTTCAGCTGTGGATAGACACACATTCGGTGCTCTCGAGAGTATGTCTGGCAACAGGACCGTGTATGTGGGATTAATTCAAAAATAAACTAGCCTACAGTCTATGTCTTAATTGTAAAGAAATAAAATGTCACCCAAATTTCCAAATACTAACTGCAACGACTTTTGTATTTTGAACAGGTCTGTACTGTGGTTGATCAGATGATTTTAAATTGTTGTCTGTCATGTCTGCATTTTGGCCCTGCCCGTACATTTTCAGTTAACTTAAATTAGTTTAACTGAATAGAATTTTATGTTTTGTATAGGCATTGTGCACATAAATAAACAAACAAACAAGAAAACAGTGGTATGTTATTTTAAAAAATATTTTACTTTTTTATTTTTAAGTCCTTATAAAACTTGTATTTTTCATTAAATTTGGCCCGTTTCTCTTTTTCCATTGTGAAAATTATTAAATGATTGTATGATTTGATTGTAATATTCCTTATACTTTGTTTTCCAGATGTTATTGTTGCTTACTGCACTTTTAGCCAACAGTGTTACGTGACTTGAAACAAATGCAGCTAATTATTGTTGTAGTCGAAATGTGAGAACAACCAAGGAGAGGAAGAAAAATGTCCCTCTTCAAGATCACTAAACAACTGGACTCATGAGACGGTCATAAAAACTTACAGTGGAAAATAAATCAAAATATAAAACTGACATTTCTCCTTTCTTTCTTTCTCTTTCTTTGATATTTCTTCCTCCACCAGATGTTGTAGTTCTGTAACTGGCCTGTTGAGGGCATCCTCTGCCTTTCTAAGACACTGAAGATCTCACCCGTCTCTCTCTCACACACACTTTTACACACACACACTTACACACACTCTCCATCCCGCCCGATGTTTTTTTCCTCCATTTTTCCAGTACAGTACAACTCAGGTGGGCAAACTGTGCTGTGCTCCTGCAGACAGCGTGTGCTCGTGTGTATCTGTGGTGTGTCTCAGCCCAGGTTCATATCTGCATGTCTGACATGTATATTTACACTTTTTTCCCTCCTCTCTTTTTGGAGCTGGAGTGTGTCGTCGTGTTTTTCATGTGTGTTTTCGGGGAAATACTGTAGGGGTGCATGTGTGTGTGTCTGTGTGCTTGGCTGAATCCTATCCATCTGTCTGCCGCACACATGCACACGCGCACACATACACGCACACACACACGCATGCACACACGACAGCACAACAACTGACAATTATCTTAATGCCCATATGTTTAATTGTGGGATTTCTAATTCCCAGAGCACCGAGCAGCTTCCAGCAGGGACTCACTGTTTTGGCACGAGATGGGCTCTCTTCATGTGTGTGTGTGTGTGTGTGTGTGTGTGTGCGTGTGTGTTTGTGTGTGTGATGCCAGCTTTCTCGTGGCATCCTGTGGTTCAGAATACTCTCTCTCTCCCCACCCTCCTTTCCCTGAGCTTTTCACTTTGAACATATCAGCAGGACAGGGGCTCGATATGAATCATGATAAATATTTATTTGTGTGAAGTTCTACAGTGTATACATGTTGTGTAAAAGTTTTAACGCTAAGCTGACTGGCAGTGTGGACCCAGTGTGTGTCTTTAACAGTGTGATAATCAGACTAAATTCGTTTCATTTCAATTCACTATTCAGCCTGACTTTGTGCTCATGTCGGCTGTTTCTGTTTGGGAGGAGGAGAGGGCAGGGTCGGGTTATTCTGTTCTGACCAATGGGCTTACAGATAACTCAACCACTGGCACACTGATAAAAAAAAAGCTGATTTATTAGTAATTTTTTTAAATAAATCATCTTACAACAACTGCACTGGCTCTGGCACTGAAAATGACAACGCCATTTTTGTAGAGCAGGACCGGAAATATCTTTTCCACTCCATGCATTCTTTCTCCTAATCAAAACCTGTCGCCTTCATTTCCCATGATGCAGCTTGACCACTGACAGTTCAGTGGGATGCTGCCTTCAAATGGAACTGGACGCTGCCTTCAAATGGAAGCCATGTATGTGATATTCTGGGGCAACACTGCCAGGCAACTGCAATAGACACAAGCGAAAAGCTCGCGAGCAGGTAATGTGATGAAGAAAATGCAAAGGCATACTGACGGAGTAAAAGATGAGGCTGTTGGGACATTTTACTTCCGCATATTATATAATTACTGAGAACATCTATATATGATTAAATTACAATATACTGATCAATCATCCATCTAAAAATCAATGGTCATGGTCTCCGCCATTTCTGAAAGCATCAACAAACACGTTACAACTCGTGACCTTGGAGCTTATTTGGCCATAAATTCCACAAGGGGGCGTCGTTCATATGAACTATTCTTGTGAACATGGTCACCATGACCCCATCTGAAAGCAGCAAGAGATTTGTGTGTGTCATGCTATTAGTGGCTAATGCAGCCTCGAGGTGCTAGCCTCAAGCAGAGATGAGAAGTGGGATTCAGAGGTCTGCTAAGCTCAATTCTAGAGGCAGAGATAAGTTTCACTAGAAACTGATCTTTTATGTATTTGAATTGTAATTACTCAACTTCAATAATAAGGATTTTCCAGCATTCTCTTGTACCTAAATGACAGAACAGATATATTTCCACTGACTTATATGACCGGCCCCAAAAAGACATATATCACTGTTCTAATGGTCACAGTTTTAAACACGTCCTCAAGGTCATGAAACATGCAGAGTTAGGCTCAACAACTACCTGGTCAGGTTTATGAAAAAACATCATGGTTTGACTTTAAATACTATAAAACGTCAATTAATAGCCCAGGCTTTCCTTTAACACAAAACTGTTGCTCAGCAAAGATCTGGAAATACAATGAACTTGTTATTTAAAGATATTATAAGATGTTATTTCAGATAATATATCAATTATGAATCATTCATTTGATCTGTCTTGCACATCATAGAGAGACAGAGTTATGGCAGCTGGCATACCGACACAACGCCACTTTATCCTGCTGAAACAATACTCAGATACTTGGATGAATTTTTTATGAAAAACCGTTTTGATTTTTTTGATATGAGGACCCTTATAGACTAAAGGAATATAAATAACTTACAGGGTAATTGAGGGTTGGACACATAATTTGAGGTAGCCAACAGCCCGGTTTAGTGCATCTGTAGAACTTAAATAAAACATAATGAACTGATATGCAAATAGACCTGACTAACTGACACAGGCCTTTATTAATCAAAATTTGTAGCCACAGTGAGCTAGTAAAAGGGGCTGGGCTTTTACTTAGGACCAGGCTTTTAATTGAAGTTTTATGTTGAGTACTTTTGTCACTAACCTAACGTTTGGTGACCTACGTCACATAAGTCACTAGTCATAATCTACGATATTTGCACAATATCATGCAGACTTTTGTCACTTTTTAATGCTATGTCACATCACTTCTTTTTCAGCTCCTGTGATAATTACTAATTAATTTAGTTTCTACTCACACATATTTCAGCCCTTGCAGCTCTCTCTAACTCCACACCTCCAGATTATTTCGTCCCTGCTAAAAAACTCAGTTGTCTTGATTGAGTTTCCAACCCAGGAAAACAGCTGCTTACAACACCACAATCTGATTATGTTAATTTGATCATGGTATATAGGAATATATACCATGTGAGCACATTACAAACTAGATACACTTAAGGTATTGAAACTAGATTTTGACACAGGGGCCTTTAAACAAAACCACGCAACAACATCAGCTGAGAGCCTGCCTCAGTTGATATTACATTTGGAATTCCCTTATCAATTGACAATTAATCAGATTACTAAAACTATGTGATAGTAAACGTGGGATTTTTGGGGCTCCTAGGAGACTGGGGCCCTGTGATAGTTGCCTGTGTTGCCTGTCAGTTAAGTGTATAAGGGTGGAGAGAGACTTTTTTGACAGGATGATATAATAGTCTCAAACTATGTTCACTTTTGGACCAGATTATAACATCACGTATAGATATTTTTTCACTGAAATATGTACACTATTATCTGTTATGACGTTTTTGATATACTGTATGATAACTGTAGTGTAAATAAAGTTGTTTTGAAAATCAGATCCCTCTGTCTGTCGGTTAATCCAGCTGGCGGACAGAGAGGTCTTGCCCACCACATGCCAGACTCCCCTCTCGCTCCATGCAAATATCACAAAATGTCGACTGGCTTGTCTGCATGCACACGTGTGTGTGTGTGTGTGTGTGCGCGTGTGTGTATCTGTGTGTGTGTTTCAAGCTGAGCGTCCTTCGTCTATCCGTCCATATGTCTCTTTACTCCCTTATTTATTATTTGCCTCTCGTCTTTCTTTCTGTCTTTTCTTTCCGTTCTCTGCCTTTCATCACTGCCTGGATTCCCAAATGTAAAATGGCAGCAGCGAGGGAGACAGAGAGGGTGGCGTACATTTTTAATGGAGGGCTTTTATATTTTAACGAGCCTTCCTTCTCTCTTCCTTAATTTAGTTCAATGAGGAGGGAAGATGAGGAGACAGACGGAAGAAAAAAATAAATAAATAAATTACACATAAACTGATCTGCTGCTGGTGTTGCTATGAGAGTCCCCATAAAACCACAGCCACGCCCATTTATCCACCGTCCCTCAGGTTCAAGACATCTGATTGGATGATGGACAAATCTAATCGTGCAGCCAATAACAAAATGAAATCAGTGACATTTACTGTCAGTGCGTAAAATTCGTTGATTTCAGCCATGACAGCAAGTTGTGGTTGAAAGCTACGGAAAAAGCTAATTAGTAGATTTCAAATTAAGATGATCTTGTCACAGTGTTGACATTTGTTTTGGTTTGTTCCGACTTTTTTTTTTTTCCAGAGCTGCATTCAAGGACATTCGGAGAACTCTGCTTTGATTGGTGACTGCTGGAAAGTGTCACTTCCATGGGACGTTGGGTCTCAAAATCAAATCCAGACAACAAACAAATCACACATATGGTTGCTATGAAAAGTATGAAGTGAATATTGTTTGCTTGATTTACAAAAAAACAACAACAACAAAAAAAACCATTGCTGTCCTGCAGCCAAGTCTTAAAAACCAGATGTCTGAGTGTCCTTGAATGCACCAACAGGGAGAGTTTTCCAAACAGTTGCCGCTCTCAACTGCACTATCACAATAATGAAACAAAAGAAAAACTCCTTGTTGGTGCGTTCAAGGACCCCTCCAAAATCTGACACTTGGTTACAGAAGACCAGATTAAAGTCATGATTCCATTCACAACATCCTCTGAGCTACTGTGTCTAAGATATACACCACCGAAGAGCGTTTAACGTTCGTTTATCACCATGACATTGAATATAGGCTATATTGTCTGTAAGCTGATTTTGACAGAACAAACTGAAACTAGTAGCTGCCTTAAAGGTGGCAAATCAAGCTACAACCTGATGATGATGTATCAAAAGCATGCAGCAATGTGTTTGTAGAAAAGCTACACACAAAGGTACAATTATGGCTGGCGATTCCTTTATATTGGTGTTAATATGACACCCAAGGTTTCAGTGATGCTACCAAAACAGCACCTGTTTTAATCAAAATCAAAAGTCATCTGGACAACAGGTTAACTGGATCCAGCTTCAAAAGTCTTGAGCTAAACAGGTTGTTTACTCTACAACGTGTAGAAAATGTTTGACTCAATACCAGTTTGAAATTTGCAGGCCAGGGTTGCCAGATACTGCGACAAATATCCCCCCCAATATTACTTGTTTCCTTCTTTGTAAAATCAGGAGATTAGCGGGAGAAATTACTGACCTGGAGCATCGCGGGAGATAGGGTTAAAAATCGGTAGTCTCCCGTGTGAATCGGGAGAGTTGGCAAGTATGAGTATGAGGGTAGTCCTGAGCTGACTTCTTTGGTGTGCAGCAAGTTCTTTCTTAAAGCTATAGTCGGTAACTTTTTCAGCAAATATAACAAAAAGTTATGTTTTTATGTTCCTGCGTCTTAAAGTCAGTGGGTTTTTTGAATCAGTATTTGGTTAGATGCCTGAAATTGAGCATAGCGTTAATTCAGGCAGGACATGATGTCTGTTCTCCCTGCCTTATATGCTTTCCATGTAGGCACATGGAAGGGCAGAGAGGTGTGCTCCACAATACTGCAATGGAAAAGTTTTCTATGGCAAAAGTGGTCTTGACTGAAATAAGGTCTTTGTCTAACACAAGCTTAAGAGATTTTAATGTTTTGGTCAATGACATTAAATACTTAAGTAAATTCCCCACTCATCAGTTTTGAAGTTTTTTTTTAATCTTAAAAAAACCCAACTTGCTAACACGGGCTAAATGAGACCACAGAACGTCATCAGACTGAACTTGGCTTTACAGTCTCATTGTGGTAGCAACATAAAGTCATGCGACCACAGTGTAGTTTGTTTATAGCCTGGTGATTGCATTTACGCTTCCAAAAAATAAATAAGTGATGTCAATTTGTGAAGATTATCTTGCTGAACCAGATAAGTAACACAAATGTTTGTTTTCCACAGAGCTTATTTCTGCAATAACACAAAAGCCAATATTATTGGCTTTTTGTCGAAGGAACCAGTGTGATGCTAACTTCTGCTTCAGCCTACAAAAACACTGCCATCCCTGGAGCACTCTATGCATTAGTTCAGTGATATGAAACAATGAGTAAACAAGACTAAGTATCTGACTAGACATTTGTACCTGACAGTCTTTGACATATTTTACGTTTTGATGCCTAGTGCTATTGTACTGCAACATAAGTAGTGCTACATGACAGGGAATCATTAATTCATTTTGTATTAACCGTACCTGAAAACTTTTATCTGTAGATTCTATCACCATTGCCTGTTTCCCACTCTTTTATAAGTTATTCTTCCTCTACGCTTGGGTGACACAGCCATACATAAATGTCATTCCCAAAAGCAGATTAAAATAAAGAAATAAAAAAAGAAAGCGCAAGAGATAGAGGAGGAGGTGCTGAGTAGCTGTCATCTGCAATGTTGTTGATCAGTGGGAAGTGTGTTCATTTAAAATGTGTGTATGTGTGTGTGTGTGAGTGTGCTGATTACACAGGAAGAAGAAGAAGAGAAAGAAGGGAATTTCTGGGTCAAGAGATCTCAGTCTCTCTGTAACACACACGCACACACACAAACACACACGCAGACAGATTTGTCATGCAGTTGTAAACAGTGGGGACAAGTCTGTCTGTGCTGCTGCAGTAACACGCCTGGGAGAAGAATAAACTCTGTCAATTTACTAACTCCATAAATTGTAATATTTCAGCCCGTATTAGACGGATTTCTGCAATTTCCTTTTGTCTTTTTCAATTATTGTTGCGGTCCGAAACAGTGCACCTCTGCAGAGAGGAAGGAGACGAAAGGAGAAAGCAGGGATGGTTCATCCCCAGAGGAGAGGTAATGTTATCAGGAAACTTATATCTTGATATTTCCTGTGCATTTGTGGAAAATTCTGTCCTGAAGGTGGTTCTGCAAAATCAGTAGAGATCGATGTCATTTAGTCATTAATTCTTGTGACGGTGAGATCTTCCTTGTAAATGCAATGCATATCTGTAGATGTGATATCCTGTACATTGGATATTTAAACAAACTGGACCGGGGTCTACGTTGGTCTACGCTTAACATGCTCACACACACAGGGTGGAACATTCTTCAAACTGAACAGTCTCTCCTCTGTGCAAACTAAACACTTGACAGAAAGCACCTGCTGTAGCGACGTCAACACGCACATACACACACACACACACACACACACACACACACACACACACACACACACACACACACACACACACACACACAGAGCCAGCGTTGAGAACTTCCATGGGAGGAAAAGTACAGCAACATTTTCCAGTGGTGTGATACGTATGTATTTTTTTCTTAATTTTCCGTGTAATGAAAGTGAGGGATGACAGACTCCTCTGTCAAGTAAAATGTCAAAAAAAAAGAAAAATGAAACAGAGGAGAAGGAGGCTCTGGGAAATATGTCATTTGGAAACTTGACATTAAGCAACAAGTCTTCGAACCCTCATGACCACACAGGTTGTATGTTCCTACCCTCTAATACGTCCAACAGGAGCGCTGGCTGAATCAATGCCCCAACCAGCGTAGTTAGGTTTACGACAAAAATCATGGTTGGGTGTTGTCGTATTACCTACTAAACATAATATTACATACTTAATGTAACGTGGCGACGTGATGTGTTAACGCAAGGTTACGTGACAACGTAACTTTGAGTATGTACTGTGACATTACGTATGAAGGTAACGTAACAAAAATGAAGCACTAATGTTGGCATTAGAGTAAAAGTCAGGGGATCACAGAAATCAGGATATATCCTCCAGGGCCCATGAATTTATGGACCAAATTTTATTGCAGTTCACCCAATAGTTGTTGAGATATTTAATTCTTGAAGAAAGTAGAGAACCGGCCAACAGACAGAATGACATTGCCATAATTCGCTCTATTTCTTCATTATTTATATAGAAAATGGCTCCAAATACTATGATAACCATAAGCCTTGAAGAAGTTAATCAAAGACAGATTTCATACATGTAGCAAATTCAAATTAAATGCTTCACTGTTGCAGTTAACACAGTGCCATTACTGAATTTATCTACTATCAACCTGATAACACAGAAAACCATGAAATGACCATGACCTCTTAATTCTTGACCTCTCACATTACGCGGTGGTGGCACGGTTGGATTTTGGCACCAATTACTTGGGTTAGGTTTAGAAAATGATTGTGGCTTTGGTTAACATAAGTATGTTTGATAAATATGGGACATAACTGACAGAAGTTATGAAGAAGTTAACTCTGACTTTGGGCTCCACGCCTGACACAAACAGCAGTCTCCTGGGCCAAAGTCCTGTGTTTGAGCCATTCATCAATGCCAACGACTTTGCAACTCTTAACACTATGTCACCTGACTTCCTCCTTTGCACTCATCATAATTACAACAGCCACAAACCATAAGCTGCTCGAATGGGGCAGCATAAAATAATTTCTAGTTACGTTTAGCATATTAACATTTTTTAGTTTAAAATTACTAAATGAAGCTTTACACTCAGCTTTTAAAGAATATTTATCAGTGTATCTGTATCAGAATATAAATCAGACCAACTACTGTAGGTGCATACATATCATATTTCAGTTATTTTCAAATTATAGCTCATTCCCTTTTAGTCATTTTAACTGTATTTTATACATTCATAGTATTTAGTAAAAGTATGAGGTGTATTCATTTATTTATTTGTTGTTTGTCACAGTTAATCTTCTGTATTACCAATAATGACAAACATTTTTGCATTTTTGTCACTCAACCTGAGACTCAAAACCATGTTGTATTAACCAGTTATCAAGGTCATTAAAGTTCATTCATCTAATCATCTTCATGAACGCGGGGCCGCACACAAATGTTCAATGATCATAACCTCTTTTCCTCATAAATATTCATATCACACGGCACACAGTGAAGATGTACCGCACTGAAACAACATTACCATACTATAGCCCTGTGTATTAACATACAGTGCTGTAATCCATCCTTTCAGGAAGTTGAGGAGAGACACAACAGCCCACAATCATCAAATGAATGATAACATATACTGAAAGCATTGTTGTTTTTCTTGATATCTGTTGTTATTTACAATACAGTGATCACCAACTGAGGGTCAGAGTTTGCTCATCTTTTTGTTTAGCATTACATTAGCAGCATATTAATGTATCAAAAACATGAATAAATAGACTACACATACTATATGATGTCCAACAAATGAATTAATTAATGTATGAAATGCAAGGCAACACATCATTTCAGCCTACAGTTTGTTTCCACTATGCCCAGAAGAATGTGGACATCCATGCATTACAACCATATGTGATACTGAACACGTCCAAAACCATGGGTGTTACTCTGCCGCTACAACAGCTGGTTTGGTCTAAACCACACTAGGAAATAACAACTTTAAAATACACAAACATTTACTGACAATGGGCGACCATATACTTTTGGCCATATAGTTTTAGAGCAGTTATTACTGTGATGAAGGTGAAGGGGGGATGGCAGATTTCCATCAGCTTATAGGAGTGCATTTAGTGACCGAGAAAGGAGACGCAGAGTATTAAAAGGCATTAGTGTGTTTTACAGCAAAGTGATGCAGATTACGATCCATTTCACTGCCTAATGGAGACACAGAGAGACATTTCTCCCCCTTCACCTCTCCCCTCGTTTCAGAGTCACCCTCCAAACTGATCCCTCAACTGTGTCATCACGCCACAACATAACCAAACAAAAAATGTTGCTTATCGTCTCTGTTTTGAGGCTTAATCTGTGTATTTCTATCCGTGTAATAACAGACTACAATGATGTGAGCGTAAAGAAAATATAAATCTAATTGGAAAAAATGTAAAATGTCAGAGCATATGTGTAATTCTGCATTAATGCGTTTATGCATTTGAGTGTGTGCATGATGCACTCGTATGTGTATGTGTCTCTCGCCTGCTCTCGGTCTCTCCCGCATCAGTCTACCACCTGTTTTCCCAGAGTTATGACCTCAGCCTGCAGGCGTCTCTGCCTAACACTGCCAAACTATATACAGCTGTGTGAGTATGTGTGTGTATGTGTGTGTGTGTGTGAAAGAGAAAGACACAGAGGGACAGACAGGGAGAGAGAAAATAAGAAAGTCAAGACAGGAAGATGAAAACAAAAGTGACAGAAAATATGTAATAAAGTAAATATGTCATAAAATGTGTGTCAATGAGAGAGATGTGTGTGTGTGTGTGTGTGTGTGTGTGTACATGTGTGTGTAGTGTGTGTGGGAGCCTAAAAACAGCAGGAAAAGAGGGAGAGTTGTCACATCTGCAAGAGAGTGAATGGAAAAAAATATAGAAAAGAAACAAGAGGCGAGAACATGAAGTATGGGAAAGTTACGGAAAAAGAGACTGAGAAAGAACAAGATGAAAAAGAAGTAGAGAGGGAAAAGGAAGATGGGAATGTGAAGAAAGACAAAATAGATAAATAAAAATAAAAAAGAGAGGAATGAGAAGGACAGAGACTAGTGAAAGAGGAAAAAGGTGGCGAGGGATGACAATGAGAAAAAACGATGGCAAGACAGAAAGACAAAGAAAGAAAAGAGACTGGGAGAGACAGTGAATGTATGCATGAGAAAAACAGAAAAAGTCTCACTTCAAACACAATGGCTTCATTTTAGCGATGACATCACTCCTTCCTCAGTTAATTTTCCGCTCATTTTTTTTTCTGTATTTCTACTAAGTCTCTTTCCTTTCTTTTGGTTCAAACTTCCTGTTTACACTGTACACTATACACACACACACACGCACGCACACACACACACACACACACGCCTGGGAGCCAAACCTCTATACTTCTGGGTACCAACTGAAACGTGTCCACAAGATCTAGTACTGAAAACTGTAAAGATCTGTGAGCAGCTAATCAAGGTTGTTTGTCCGTTACAACGATCTTTCACTAATTGTTACCAAGTGTGTTCATTTAGGACCACTTAGGTCAAAGAAAGCTTTATTTCCAAATACAGTATTATATTTGGCAGTATGACTCTGTTCTGGGACCTCTCTGCCTTTCCTAGGACCTACACAGAAAGACTTTTCCATGCGCCTGTGTGGAAAAGAGAGGGCACACCCCTCTACCCCTCCACACGCATACAAGGAAAGCCTTAAGGCAGAGAGAGAGCACACCTCTCTGCCCCTCCACACACATACAGGGAAAGCCTGAGGCAGAGAGAGCAAACTTCCCTGCCCTTCCATGTGCCTACATGGAAAGCCTAAGGCAGGGTGAGCAGCAAAGACCCTCAAGGAACAGAACAGAGCAGCATCAATGACAGATATATCCTTGATAAGTCAGACACAGCATGAAAAGGAGGAGCTGGGGTGGCTGATGCAGCTGGGATGTGAACTGAGCTTGACGTCGTGTCCTGACTGAACTAAAGCTATGCTCAATATTTGGTACTGATAAGAAGCACAGATGTCATACTAGACCTAGTACAAAAAAGTGATTCTGATTGTGCCTCCGACTACTGTCTTCTCTATAGCAACATTAGCTGAGGCTCATGGGTAATGAAGTACTTGAGCCATCAGCCATACCAAGCTGACAAAAGTAAGCTGAATTAGTTCATACGGTCTTAAGAGAAACCTACTGTATTGTAAAACTATCCTCATCTGTGTCTACACTGAGGGATATTGTGAAGATAATCATATGAATACTTTGAAATGGGAATTTAGAGTAAGGAGAAATACTTCTGGAACTTCCCTGGAACTTTCTTCCAATTAAACTACTTTAAGGAGAGGAGTCCCCACAACTTAGGCTCAGGCTTTGGTCCCCGCATTATGATGTCAACCAGCACATGCAATTGTGCAGGATATTTATAAGCCAGTGTGGGTGTGTGTAGTTAGAGGGTATTTCCATAGTCAAGCTACGCTGTGAAAGGCTGCGAACAGTCGAGCCACACAGATATGCAGTTTAGTACAACAGTTAATATGAGATCCAGAATGCAATATTGCAGCCAATATGCTTGATACGCATCTCAGGATCAACAGAGACTGACTGGGTAGTAAAGTGGAAGGAAAAGTGACACCCTCCGAGCATGGGTTATAAACCACAATTCCCATACAATTACAACCTGTCACAGGTATTTCAAAAAGGACATCAGGAAATGAAAAAGGCACTTTTAGAGTCCTAATTAAAAGTAGCAAAACATAGCATATTGCAGTCTAATTTACAGTAATTTTGTGTATGTCTATTGACTTCCTGTCAGCTCTACAGTTGCATTAACTTCACCACTTTTTGTTGTTGTTGTATAATGGTGTTTTCTACACCTTTTTGAGGATGGCGGTCAACTATATGGAGCTTTACTGCTCGCTTTCGCATAACGGTGTACATCAGTAGGCACTTCAATTTTTGGCAACTCTTCAAAGCAGCAAGAGTAAAAAGTCATAGCAACCTGACATTAGCAAAGCTGGTTGCTCGGTGCTACACTGAATGACTAGCTACCATCGCTAACAGTTATATAGGACATCAAGGTGATTTAATATAATCAAAAGCATTATATACAAAAACAAACTATATTTTATAAACAATATGAACAAAGCAAACTGTGTAAAGTGAAGTAACTAAGTTATAGTTGAAAAAGCGTTGTGACCACTGGGTTAGCCTACTGTAGAGTACAGGAAGTAAAAAGATGTGCTGTACTTAAAAAGGATGTACTTCAGTCACTGAGGACACAGTGAAGGGAAAGAGGCCACTAAAGGTTTGTTGGGTTCGGCCCTGATACCAAGCAGGACCACAGCAGTGCGGAGCGACTGTCCCCTGATGTGAGGCTGTAGTGGAAATGCATGTCACGAGGGCCCAAGGAAAAACCCTATTATAGAGCTGCTGCGTTTTCAGTCTTAATGAGTCTGTTTGTCTATCGGCCAATAATCCAGAGCCTGAATAAACACACATACGGGTCCTGATGACAACACAAGGAGCAATTTATGAGCTTCTGTGTGTGTGTGCCTGTGTTTTGAATGAGTCCATAAGCAAACACTGTTTTTTTTAAGCACACATCCCTCACTTCACTTTATTCTCTTTTTTCCACTGGGTGCAAAGTTATAAAAACAAGTCAGAAATGTTTTGGAAAACTTTCAAGATTAAACTGAAAAGTAGTTTTTATAAATATGACCCTTAACAAAAAGTTAACCTTTCATGTTTTCTTGGGCTGAACCACACATCACTTTATTCAGCCTAATGCAAAATTTGTCTCTGGGGATGTTCAAAGAGCAGAAAAATGTTTAAAGGCACCCAGAATGAAACTAAAAAGTAGTTTGTAGGTATTTAAGCATTTTAGCATTTTATTCACCACACATGTAAAATGGCATCATACATCCAAACACACTACTCTTTCCCCCCCACACTTTTGTCAGATCTTTATGCACACAGAAATGTGTTCTGTCAAACTTAGAGCACAGTAAAAGTTCACATTAATCTTAAGTGTTTTCTTGTGCTCCAAAGTAGCTAGTAATGTTATTAAGATCCCTTAGCTCTGACTATTACCCTTGGTGTATTCTTTCCATTTTTGTCCACCATCTTTAAAAGCAAACGAACAATATTCCATTCCATTTTGTAAACTTGTTCTGTTTGTTGTCTCTTTGCTCCAAATTCCCCTTTCTTCATTTTAATTACTTATCTCGAAGCTGCCCTAATCACTATTTTTGACCACTGGGGTGCAAAACTCCACAACAAGCTACCAACAAACATAAATGTTGTGTTTGTGTACACTTGATTATTTAATTCTAACATTTATTGCCCTAGTAGCTCTGGTTTGGTCTTCTCCTACTTCCAAAAAAAGACCAGATTAGGTGAACAGCATGTATTCTAATCCTCACTCGGAGAAAAAAAAAAAGCGCCAGAGAGTGTCGGTCCTGTGGGCTACAGCAACACTAAACCCCTGAGCTTGCCTGAGAAGGACTAAATGCACAAACCTTCTATTTTTAAATATCCCATGGAGAGAGACTCTCACTGCAGCCTGTTTTATTTTGCTCTGAAAATGTCGGCGTGCAGCCTCGTTCTGTGGACGATAAACGAGGTGCAGACTTCCATCAATAATGAGGAAATACAGTGAGTACTGGACGGAGCAATGAGTGACAACCACCCGCCCACATTTAAGAATACTGTTTGCAGTGGGAATGCTAGGGTCTAGGTACCATGTCTGAAGGGTTACTTTTGCTTCCAAAGGTACCATACCGAAAGCGTTTGGTGAAAACCAGGTTTTACACTCAAATGGAGCACGACAGAGTGGAGAGTTGAAAATGGCTGCACTCCGTATTGCTGTGCATAAAAGCCTCGCGAGAAAAAACACCTGTATGAAAGCTGAGTAAAACAAAAGGACTGGGCTCTATATAGCTCAGTAGAGCCAGACCTGATACTGATCTTCGAGATCAGATCGGGACATCCCTATTGGAAACAGAGTCCTCAGAACGGTCTGAAGTCTGAGGTTTTTGCTCCCGGGAATTACTTGTACCTCATTATTTCAAACTTTGGTCACATTTAATTTGAACATCTGACATTGTAATATTAAATTTATATCAGACATAAAATAATGAAAAGCATTATAGGCCCCCTTTAAGATTAAAGAGCAGGAAACACAACAAAAATACACATGTACGAGGGGGGCAGAAACAAGTGGGAGAGACAGAGAGAGAGACAGCTGGACAGATATGCGTGAGAAGAAGATAATCTCTGTGGGAGCCGGCCAGCGTGCAGACACACACACACACACACACACACACACACACACACACACACACACACACACACACACACACACACTCCACTGTTCGACAGGTGCTCTCCATTTAGAAAACAACACTTCAAAGTAAATACTTTAACAAAGACCAGAGCGAGGGGGACAAAGCTCCTGAACTACTGTGGTGAGAATGGAGTGAAGCCACTACTAGCGCACCCTAGAGGCTGCAGGGTTCATTACAGCCACCATACAAAACTGTTAAACAGAAGAAAGTCAAACTGTCCCTCCAGAAGCCTGATCGATGACGTCTCTGATGCTGCGGCCAAGTTTCTGTTCAGACAGCTAGGTGTTGAAGAGGTAGTGACAGTGTGCAGTATTTCTCCTGTGTTGGTTTGCACGAACATCTGGTGTGAGTGTGTGTCTACAAGTGAATATGCACAAAAGTAAAGCACAAATAAACAAAGTAGGTCTGACTGAACATGTTCAGGCATCTGAATGTGTTTATACTGGCTGTGTTTCATAATGCTCTCCCTCTCTCACCCTCCTACATCTCCTTATGTCACACAGCTGTTTGGTTCTTTATGTTTATTGTTTCAAGTTGACAAAAAAAATTTCCCAAATTAAGTATGGAAAACATTAGTGCTGTCTGTCTGACTTCATATTTTTTAATTAAACCTCTTTCCATTGTTTCCTGTCCCCTCGTATTGTCTTTTATGCTCCTCATTTGACTTTTTTTTAACCCACTACGTAAACTTTTGTTAGACCATGTGTGCGACTGTATATTGTTTGTTCTTCACACTGTGATCCTTTTATAAAATGCCAACGACAACAAAAAGTTTAAGACTGACTCGCCACTTCATGTTTTTCAGCTGTGTGAAGTCATGTCGCATTTGCCCACTTTAATCCACTGCAAAAAATTTCAGAAAGTTGGGGTTCTTAACCATTCCCTCCACCAAGGTTTCAGAAAGCTCAAATCATCCACAACCAGGACAGCAAAAGACAGCAAAGCCATTTCAAAAGGCCTTGAGAACAGAGTTTCTGGCTGACAATATCTGGCTATATTAGGTCGAGGAAGGATCAGAATACCCTGGGTGTACAACTCCCCACCTCTCTTAAACCCTAAGGAAGGGCTGTGTCACACCCTGATTGGCCCAGAGGGGAAATGTGCCAAGCTGCTCTCAATTCTCATTAAATAGCCAGTTCCCACACCCTGCACAACAGGTGATCTGAATAAACGTCCAATCAACTCAGGGGAATTGTGACTTTCAGCAAAAATGAGTTGAGAAAAGGGAAATGACAGCATGTCCCAAAGAACTGCTACAATGTGTTTTTAATAAGCAGCTCAATATGAAGAGACTTTCAGCACTAAAATATCAACAGTAAATTCAAATTCTTTCCAGTAAAAGGCTTTTGTAAAACGTGCATGGTTCTGCTTAAGGAACAAAGCCATATTAACACTGAGGACCATATTTAGTGGGATTAAAGCGACTTCTGTCATCACTCTGACACTCATTACAACAGTATAAGAACATGCTCTCAGGTCCTACCATCAGGGAGTGTCTGTTGGCTGACAGCAGTCCCGTCCCGTACCCGCTGCTCAGAGCGCCCATGGCGCCGTTGTGCGTATGTGCGGCCCCGATGAGGTTGTGCATGTCACCGTGCCCACTGGTCATACCCGTTGACGGTCCCACCGCGTGGCTCCGCAGTACGTGGATGGCATCGTCCAAACGCTCCAGACGGTCCTCGATACGACTTTGCTGTGGAGCGAAGAGATGAAGAGATGGATGAGAAACATGCTGGAGTAGTAGTGTGGATGAAAGAGAAAAGCCCAGGACGTCCTGATCTCTGTGATTCATTAGACGCTGAAGACAAATTATAGACCTACAGATTATGAGTTCTGGGTCTGGTCTGGTACAGTAGACGTGTTTCCACCTAGAGGTAGCTATTATGCAGAAATGCAATTCTGTGTCTAAAGATGGGAATCAAGAACCAGTTCCAGTTGATTCCACACTGTCAGATCCATCATGATTGTACGCCTCTGAGCTTATCAATTCCTTCAATCAATGCTGCCATGTTTTTCTGACAGTTTCTGATGTAAACTCATGTGTCTATACTGCTGTAAACTTGTACCACAAAGGTTATGATGGAGAGGACCAAACGTTCAAAAGCATGACGCAGGAAGGCTTAGCAAATTTTTTCTTTGATGCAGGAAACCTAAATGAAAGCTAATGCTGTACAAATATTCCATCATTTAAAACAGAAACCTCCTTTATTTCCACATAGAAAACTGATCAGGAATCAAAAAGGGATTCCATAAAGAATCAAACTGATAAGCTGATTCAATAACGGTATTGGTATCAGTAAAATCTCATCAATTCCCACCCATATTTGTGGCTGTGTGTTACTTAAAAAGCACATTAAGAAATTAAAAGTACAACAATTACATCAGCTGAGCTTACAGCGCGAGCTCCACCCCAACATGATGAATGTGAATGGAATTCATATACATGTATATATATATATATATATATATATATGTATTAGACATGTACACAGTGTGGTGTGTGTGCGTGCATACCAGAGAGTGCAATGGAGCCGCCTCATAGTTTGGCGATGACGCTCCCTGTCCACCGTTCCTGGACCAGACAGCTGAACTGGCAGCTAGGAGAGAGGAGACAAGGAGACATCATCAAGAGAGGAAGTTGGGAAAGAGGAGTTGGAATAATAACTAGAGACTCAGTGAGTTTTGTGTATTTGTTTGGTTTAGTTTAAATTAACATCCCTTCATCTGCATGCATGTCTTGTGACAGACTGCCACCCTGCCCAGGGTGAAACCTGCCACTCACCCAGTGGATGCTGGGATAGGCTCCAGCCCGCTGCGACCCTGCACAGGCTAAGTGTGTACAGAAAATAGATGGCTGTCTGCGTGTGGATTAGAGCCAAAACCTCCTCTCCCTTTATACGTTTCAGAAAGAAACCACTCAATGTAGCGCCAAACGCCAGACAAAACATCTTTACACACGAGGAGTGTTTCATCGTATCCACTCGTGGTGCTCGGACATAATACACAGTGAGATGGGGAAGAAAAGACAAAAACAAACCAACTCATATCTCATAGCAGAAATGCTAATATCAGGCTTTTGTCTTTGAAAAGGTACAAGTGGTTGATTAGCATGGGCCCTCTGCAGAATAAACAAGCTTTGTGTCTCTGTTCTTTTCTGCTTTTGTGTTCACCGTCGCTCTGAAGGGTTGTATCTGAATCGACAGGTCTCATTAGCTGGTAGACAGAGAGACAGCGACTTGTGTGAATTGACATTAATATGAGGCTCTGAGTGATGATGAGCTGGTATACGGAGGCCTTTCAATGGCGTTTCCAGATGTGAGACAAGCTTTAAAGCACTGAGTTCACCCGGATCACCACAAAGCATATTACGCTACCAGAAATGTAGTAGTCAATACCAGTACCAGTGAAATTCTACAATTCTTGAAACCTTATCTCATTCCACAGCTAAAAAACAAAAACAAACCAATAAACCCCATGTGCTTAAACATACAATCTTTTAATAAAAACATTTGAATTGAATTAGAGTAGTCTATATGGGTACATGCGATTTTGTGGGCAAAGACAATATATTACCTACAACATATTAACATATTTCATGTTCAGCACTTGTACATGTGAGATGTGACGGTTGGTCTTTGTGGTATTTGTCCCCCTCCTCCTCCACTGTGATTGGATGGCTGGGCAAGAAGTGACAGTGACAAGTGCAGCGTTCTCTCCAAAGTAAACATTTTTTGACTGGGAAATTTGCTGTACTTCAAAATAAAGTGTGTTTATTACAAATGTGAAACAGTCACACGTCACTTGTGGTCCACTGCATTGCAGTCCATTTTGGACCATGACAAATCACTTGGGAACCACTGATTTAGAAATGAGAGGCGATGTCATTAAAAAACGAAAAGAAGAGGACCAAAGATTGATCCTTGTGGGACGCCACACAGGATATTTGCTTCATAATTAGGGGTGCTTTTTGGTAGATACATACTGTTTTCTATTTCTAAGGTGCCCATGTACCTTTAAAGAACCTTACTAGTAAGGAATTTCATTTGGCGAGTAAAATTTCGGGGTTAACTGTTTCGAAAGTTTCTCTCTTGTGTGATTTCATTTGGTTTGGTTCGATACTTTGAATAAAAACCTGCTGCAAACATAATGGTTAACTACAGTTTCCTCTCCTGTATGAGTTCCTGAGTGTTCCTTTAGATTTCCACCGGCAACCTGAAAAAAACAAACATCTAACAAAATACGTTGGCCTTAGGAAAACACGGTGAGTTGAGACAGAGCGGTCACTACAGCTGCACTTGTCACCATCTTCCACATATTGTTGTTTTTCTGTGCTTGTAGGTGTTTTGGCATTTAACAGCAGACTAGAACACTTGTAAGTGTATATGCTGCCCTGTGACATCCAGAGGAATTGCATCCTGGGCAGAGGCATAGTGGTGGTTGATAAGGTTGTTGTACTATTAGGCAGAAGTGTAAGTTATTGAGGAGGAAGTGCACATACTCTCCTGCATATTCCAATGGCTTTTTGGGGAATAGGAGGGTATATTGTGAACGGACAGAAAAAGAGTTGGGTACATCCTGTATACCTGAGTATACTCTCCACTAGACTAGACTAGAGAATTTTGGCATCGACTTGGTCCTGAAGTATGTTCTCATGATAACGCTCATTACTACAGCCCCATCTGTATCTGGTCAAGCAGATGGTTTTGGTTTAAAGCCCAGTTCAGACCAATGGTTCGCAGTAAGACGAAACCGTTTTAGAACGTTGCAGAGAAAAGTTGCAGCAGTGTGAACTACCTGTCTGATTTCGACTAAAACTGGCTGATGGTGTCACCTGCAACTCAGCTGGTCAAATCACCAGCAGCTGGTTTTATAATGTAAAGCATATCACCTGCAGTGAAGACTGCTGGTCAAGTCAATATGACCACAGACAGTGTGTTCTGCCCCCACCGAGCCCTCTGTTTCTGTCCTCGCGGTATGCCGGTGTCGATCAGTGGGCCACTCTTGTTTTATGTCTTCCGCCATTTCCTCACTACAATAAATGCAACTGTAGCCAGTATATCACTATCCTCATTCATCCTTTAAGAAGCAACAAATTATATTTAGCCACAAAATAAGCCTGAAAAGCAGGAAATCAGAATGGAAGTCCAGAGAGTTGTTGCACAGAGATGATAAACCATCTCATTTAGTTGCAATGGTGTGAACCAGCAAGTTTTTAGAACGCTGCAGAACGGCGCGTTGTAAGTAATTGCATGTTTCTTGATGTGAATCACTGGCGTGAACTGGGCTTTACGTGTCCAGGTACTAAGAGTCTCTATCTCTTCCATTCACTACCAGAGTGCTGGGGTAGTGAATGGAATTCAATTTGAGGGAAACATAATGTAAAAAAAAAAAAAAAGAAGCAAAACATATGTCTAAAGACACCAGCAGTGTCCTTGTTAATCAGGGTAAAAACTCAGAACACACTCAACAGTGTTCAATGGAACTACTGTCCACCAACAAAAAAATAACACCCATCAACCAAGCAACCACAATGAAGCCAATATGAAAGTACCTAAAACTGCAGTTCCTCAAATAGCCACTAGAGGCTGGCTCCAAAAGCATGTCCATGTTTACAGCAGAAATAAACATGTTTACAGCCTGGTACAAAAACGGTGTTGGTCTCTGTAACAGATTTCTTGCTTCATGTCAACTGTTCAGGGAGATGAATTGTCTTACAACCCACAGCTCCACCCTCTGGTCCAAATAAGGTCACTTCTGGTTCCAAAAACTTTAGATGGCAACAGCCATAACGTCAAACTCGAGGCTTCAAAACAGGAGTCCACAAACTGATGGGTTATGTCATGCTGTCAACACTGCCTGTAATTAGAACCCGTATGTTGTCCACTTATCGGGGTCTGCAAAAATGATTGATCATGTCTATATGTCTTACAATATTGTTTTTGATTGAATTTGATTTGTTTTGCTGCAAATGGTAGCTGCGCTTGTATGGCGCCTTTCTAGTCTTCCGACCACTCAAAGTGCTTTTACACTACAAGTCACATTCACCCATTCACACACTACCATACAAGGTGCCACCTGCTACTCAGTAACCATTCACAGGCTCTCACACACCGATGGACCAGCCATCAGGAGCAATATGAGATTCAGTATCTTGCCCAAGGATACTTAGACATGGAGGCTTCAGGAGCCAGGGATCGAGCTTCCAATCTTCACAGGTGGATGACCCACTCTGCCTCTGAGCCACAGCAGCTCTAATCTAATGCTGTCATTAAAAGTTATTTGCTCGAAAGATTATCGAAGGCTGACGAATTATTTTGTTGGATCAGGAGAAATGTAATGTTAAAAAATGGCTGTCATTTTTGTTTCCAGTTTGAAAACGACCACCCAGTTAGTGATGCTTTTATCACTCAGGTGTCTCATTTGTCATCTTCTCTTTAATCTTTTTTCTCCTCTTTCTTAATTCCTATTCGTGCACTTGTTTGCTCTTATTGCGCCTCTGATATCCCATAGTTGTCTTGTTTTTTCTCCTCGTCTCTTGTCTCCTTTATTTGTCTCCTCTCCTCGTCTTTCTTCTCTTTACTCACCCTTATATTCCTATTTTCCTTCCTACTCTTCTCTCCATTGCTTAATTGCCTTCTCTCATTCCTCCATCTCCTCTCCTCCTTTATTCCCTTTCCTTACCCGTCCATTCTTGTCCCCCTCCTCTTACTTTCCCTCTGCCCTCACCACTGATCTCTCCTTTGTAACTCTGATCTCATCTCATTAGCTTGTGTTTCTCTTTTTTTCCCCAAATTGTCTTCCCATTTTGTCTCCCAGTCTTTTCTCTCCCCTCTCCTTTATTCATATTACATGCTCATTTCCATATGCTAATTAATGAATAATCACCTGGGTACATTCATGTGCAAATACAAATATATGTATTAAACGGCAGGGTAAATTATTCCAAGTCCAACACTGTAAAACACCCTCACAGAATTAGCCTTGGATATCAATTTGCATGTAGTTTGCTCTAATAGGCTTCATTTCTAATTTGTAAAAAGTGCGGTAACTCTGACACAATGATAAACACCAATTATGGTTTAGCAGGCAATATCCGAGGCGGCTATAATGACGAGGAGGAGGAGAAGGAAGAGGGGAGGGAGCTGGTGTTTGCAGAGCCGGTAGGTTTGTGAACGATTTGTCGAAGTGGTGCTCGTAATTAAAGCTATCAGTCACAAGGCGCGGCACAGAAATATCAAACGGTGTGTGTAGCAGCGACAATTAGAGACAAATTCGACACAACTATTATTAGGAAAAGTCATTTTTCACTTTAAGGAGCAGGGAGAGTTTACAGCATCAGCCGCGAGGAGGAGTAATTGGTGGAAATAAGAGGAGGAGGAGGAGGAGGGGTATGGAGAGGAGACACAGCGCTCATTAATGTGGTTTTATGGTCTTATTTTACATCTAGAGAGAGCATTTAAAAAGCAGAAAATCCCTTTAAATTATTTAGTACAATGTAAAGCTTTATTTAAATGTGTTGATTTAAGTTTATCTAAATAACCTTTATATTTCCCATTTATTACTTCCTCCCAGAGCTGTAGTCAAGTCATTGTAAAAATCTGTCAAGTCTCAAGTCATCTGAGACTAGTTCAAGTCAAGTCTCAAGTCATTTGATACAGGTTCATGTCCAGTCGGAAGTAATTTGAAACAGTCTGAGTCTAACCTTAATTCCTTTGAAGCAAGTTCAAGTCATATAAAACAAGTTCAAGTAGAGTCCCCAGTCATCTGAAACAGGTCCAAGTCTTGTCTCAAACCATTAGAAACAAGTTCAAGTTGTCCCAAGTCATTTGAAACAGTCCAAGTCTTGTCTTAGGTCCTTCAAAGCAAGTTCAAGTCAAGTCTGAAGTCATTTGATACAAGTTCAGTCAAGTCTCAAGTAATTCGAAACAAATTTATGTCAAGTCTCAAGTCATTTAAAACAAGTTCAAGTAGAGCCTCAAGTCATTTGAAAGAGGTCCAAGTCTTGCCTCAAATCATTTGAAACAAGTACAAGTAGAGTCTCAAGTCATGTGATGCAAGTTCAATCCAAGTTCTCAAGTTATTTGAAACAAGTTCAAGTTGAGTCTCAAGTCATTGAAAACAAGCTCAAGTTGAGTTTCAAGTGGTTTGAGGCAAGTTCACGTTGGGTCTCAAGTCATTTGAAACAAGTTCAAGTTGAGTCTCAAGTCATTTTATACAAGTTCAAATTAAGTCTTACGTAATTTAAAACAATTTTATGTCAAGCCTCAAGTCATTTGAAACAAGTTCAAGTTGAGTCTCTAGTCATTGAAAACAAGTTCAAGTCAAGTTTCCAGTCATTTTATACAAGTTCAAGTCAAGTCTCAAGTCATTTGAAACAAATTTGAGTCTCAAGTAATTTAAAACAACCTCAGGTTAAGTTTCAAGTTGTTGGAAGCAATTTAACATCGGGTCTCAAGTCATTTAAAACAAGTTGAAGTCAAGTCTCAAGTCATTTGAAACAGATCCAGGTCTTGTCTAAAGTCATATGAAAAAAAATCAAGTAGAGTCTCAAGTCATTTAAATCAAGTTCAAGTCAAGTCTCAAGTCATTATAAACAAGCTCAAGTCTACTTTCAAGTTGTTTGAAGCAAGTTCACGTCAAGTCTCAGGTTATTTAAGTTCAAGTCAAGTCCTACTTCAATCCATCTCAGCTCTCCTTTAACCATCTGTGCATGTTGGTTCTATGATGATGTAGTTGGTGTGTTGTGATTGGAGGGTGAATGTCATGTGCTACCTGTGAGGGAGGGCGGGGAACCAACTGGGGTGGAGGGATTGGACGAAAAGCTGTTGTTCGTGTGATCTGGAGAGTAGATCTGAAAAAATAAAAACATAACAGTCAGAGAGCCAAGCAGAACAACACCTCCAAACACTCAAAAGTCACAATCTGTTTTAAAAGACTAACAGAAAAGAAAAGAATAAGGTAACATTAATTATAAAATCATTTAGCATTAATAAATACTGAACAGGTATCTCACATGCATATGTGCGTGAATGTTTAAGTTTGATTGTGTGTGTGCTGCACTTACGGATGCGAGTGCTTTCCCTAAGGCGTCTCCCGTCTGAGAGCCGCTGGCTGCTGAGCTCTGCGCTCGGTTAGCTGTGACACACACACAGCAAAAAGATTAACGTATTCTTGTAAATAAGGATGCTGTTACGACATACGTTAATTATTCTGCCTGTTCGCACACCATAGATCCATCCGGTCCACACTCGAAACCTGTAACACTTTTCATTAGTAATGATCCACCTGAAAATTCAATTCTGTTATTTTCATGAATTAATTTGTCGTCTCTGTCCACACATACACACACTGCATATCGGCAGTGCCTGGTTTCTTTTTTTATTCTTCATTTGTTCTTTTCTTACACGACAGGAAATTAAACAAGAAGTATAAGAGTGGTAGCTCGCACGTAATTTCCAATGGGCAGTAAGTTAACACATTAATTCAACTGTTGCAGGCTGTAGACCATAATGCATCTCTTTTGTGAAGCAGTTTACACATTGGCAGAGCACAGTTATATGAAATGTGATGGTCTGAAACAACTACGGTACGCTCTGTCAAGGAAGTTTCAGAGTGAAGCAACTGTGTAGTTTTACTACTGCTCCACACATGGATTCAGACATTGTTTCTCATACAACAGTTCATAATACCTTACAGAAATGAACACACAACAGTTCCTATAATATTGAACAAATAGTGCTTCTCTTTGTTTTTGCTTCTGCAATGCCCACTATTTGATCAACTGGCAACTGACAGGAGTTCAACACGCAACCTCTGAGCAGCAGAGCAAAATCTGTGCATGTTCACAGAGACGAATGGGATGCAACTGCTTAATACCCCTGCTGCCATCTTCGAAACTGCCTCCCCTTTGCCTCCTTCCCCTCACTGAAATGACTGGAGGCAGCGAGTTAATGCGCGGTGCTGTGAGAGTCCCATTGCGCATGTAATGTAAAATTATGTACTTAAAATAACTAAAAGTATTTAACAGTATATAACATTCACTGGTTTTACATGGGACACAAACACAGGTGTCCTAGGGGAAAGTCGTGTGTTAGTTTGACCCATCCAGCACCCAACCTGTCTCCTTACAAACTTTAGCTCTTTATACTACTTCCTTCATTACTTCTTTCTTCACATTCGTCATGCGATTGCAGCCTTAATTATTACGTGGGTTATGTCCGAATTCTGTTGCATTACTTTTCGTCGCAGCGCACGAAAACAGCCTGATTCAAACCATACAATGCATGAAAAATGAACATAGCTTCTGTGACGTCACCCATTGGTTTAAGGACTCCTGTTTTGAAGCCTGTGGATCTGCATTTTGGCCGTCACCATCTTGGTTTTTAAGAACCAGAAATGACCGTATGTGGACGAGAGGTTGGACTTGTGGAGAAGCGAGGTTTGGGTCTGATTCACAGACTGTAGCGTCACCTCGCAGAAAGCCTGTCACTCAAGCGGTGCCCCTCTTAAATATGCATAACTTTAGGCCTTTGGGACAATTCATCCCCGTACCGTTTTCATGAATGTTGAAATTAGCAACTAGACCAAAACCATTTTTTGTACCAGGCTGTAAACATGTTTCTGCTGTAAAGCTGGCTATTTTAACATGGGGGTCTACGGGGATTTATTCTGTTCAGCCAGCCTCAAGTGGCCATCAGAGGAACTGCAGTTGCTGGCACTTCTGCATTGGCTTCATTTTTCAGCCAGGTTGCTGCTTGATCCAAACAGATCTGCATATACAACTGAAGTGAGAAACTTTGCTCCAAATCTATAAATGTCAGTGTAATCAGGCTCCTTGCCAATAAATGTGACAAGAAAGAGAGACAGAATTCAATAGGAGCCGACGTTCAACATCTACATTTATCCACATTTTTGCTGACTGACAGCATGTGTTTGTGTGTGTGTGTGTTTGTGTGTGTGTGAATGCTGGACTTCAATACAACTAAATCTGTTTCACACACTTGAAGAGCACTGAGGCCAGAGAGGAAGGAAGTGACCTCACAGGACCAGATGAGCGCCCACACACACACACACACACACACACACACACACACACACTGAGGCAGAGAGACATGCTCACAGCTCATCTCTCCTGATAGCAGATCCCAGATGGAAAGTTTACGCTCGCACACACAAGTTAGACACGCGCACGCCACGCACACACAGCGCAGCAAAAACACATCCTTTCATGGCAAATGAATCCATTACAGAAATTGGCAGGACTGGACTTCTTTAAGCTGTTAGAGAGAAAGAGAGACAGAGAGAGACAGAGAGAGACAGAGACAGAAAGAGAAGAGAGAGAGACAGGAAGCAGCATATGTTTTGGGGTTAAAGCTTCATGTCTCACTCACGCCATACCACTGGCCGAGTAAACCATCCAAGGGATTACTGCTACACACACATACACACACAGGCACACACACACACTTGTATCCTGACTTGACGCATAATTTAGAACATGTGCAGGGGAAAATCTTTTTCATAAATGAGAGCTTATAGCTGCAAAGGAAGAGCGCATTCAGGAGATGAAACAGATTTTTCAGGTTTTCTGTCCGTGTCCATCAAAGACTAATCTTTTGTCATTTTATTCTGTATTGTTTTTTTTAAATCTTATGTGTAAAATCATATTGTTATTAAATCCGTTTTTTTATTGGGACAGTTTTAGTTTTATCTATTTTTTTATTTACTTATCTGCTCTGTGCTTAAAATATCCATGTACATCTGCCCTGCAGTTCCTTTGCTGTGTTCAAATCATGTTTTACATATTATTATTAGTTTTCATAAAACACTGTTTCTACAGTTAAACAATGGATCAATGTATTTCAACCTTATGTATCAACAGGAAATGAAGATTTATTGTTTCTTTCTCCTTCTTGGAGCTGTCTCATCACCATGCACAATTGTTTTTTGCAGCTGGGAGTAACTCTTCTATTTCCTGTGAGCACTGCATTATGGGACCATCAACAGCACAACAATAACTCAGGCATTTCTTTTTTAAGGATGCATGGTGATTTTTTAAAGTATACTAATCTAACATGTATACAGAGTAAACCCACTACATTCTCAAAATCTCGTGAAACTGGAGTTGGTGGTGCAGTGATGAGGATATGATCCCTCACCAGCTTCCCACCAAAGGTGTTCATTGGAGTACATGACCAAGCTACAAGCCACTGGACTTCAAATGACATTGCATCCTCTCTTTTGAGAATTAAGTATTTTCCATGAGCTAAAAAAAGGGAAATGTGTCGAAATAAATGAATAAATAAACGCAAAAATAAATGAATAAATAAATAATTAAACAATTAAATAGATTAACAAATAAATAAATAAATACAGAAAATAAAATAAAAATATAAAAAAAACCCCAATAAAACAGAATAAAATAAAATAAAATAAAATTCAATTAAATAAACAGCAGCAGAGGTCAGGATGGATTCATTCAAAAAAAGTCCACTGAAGTAACTATTTTTCATTATCACTTAATCTGCTGGTCAGACAACAGTAAAAAAACAAATAACTAAAGTCAAAAGTGACTTCTTCAAATGTCTTGTTTTTTACATCCAAAGATATTTGATCTGATGTAATCTAAGACGAGGAAAAACAGCAAATCGTTAAATAAACTACACCATTAAAAGTTAAGCCTAATATCTGTCTGTCCTATCCAATAATACATCTCATGACTTAATTATCACAGTTTCAAAGAGGAAATCAAAGATTAGTGTCTCAAATTCTCCATCTGACCAAATATCCCTTCAGTTCCTGAGTGACCAAGATGAATAATGGCCTGAGACATGTTTTTTTTTTTTAGAACATTATGATGTCACATTGAAGCTGACCTTTGACCTTATGGATATAAAATGCCATCACTTCATCATTTTAACCTCCCTAGACATTTCTATGAGATTTTGTAGTAACTGGGGTACGATTTCTTGAGTTAAGGCCAAAATTGTTTTTTATGAGTTGACAGTGACCTTGACCTTTGACCGTTAAAATCTAATCACTACATTCTTGAGTCGCAGTGGATGTTTTTGCAACATTTGAGAAAATTCCCTCAAGGCATTCTTGAGATAACATTGGACAAATAGAAGGAGAGACAACTGGAAAACGCCTCCACCATGGTATAGACACTGCCAACACTGTCGAGCTAGCCAACAGGTCTGTGCGTTTGCTTGGTCACCTTAAGGCTGTGCCACCTGCTGCACAACAAAGAGCTGGCTGGACTTACTGTTATTTTGTTGATAGAGAAAATGTTTAAGTGATTGTTATTAAAATTAACTGCAACTGACATGAATCCATAGTGACCACAGCTGCTGCTCTCCGTAAAGACAACTCACCCACTTGTTTACTCGCACAGACCAATGCAGAGAAACGGCTGTAAACACTGTGCGTCCCTGTTTAAGCGTTCATGTGTGCACACACGTGTATCATGAGTTTACATTTAAACAACAGCGGCATGTTTTTTATTAGCTTCATGTTGTGTTTACACTCATCTGCTGGGGCTTGTGTGCACGCGCGTGCGTGTGTGTGTGGGTGTGTGTGTGTGGGTGGGAGTGTGTGTGCTATCTTTGTGGAATGTTGGAGATGCCTTCCCATGAAAACAAACTTTCAATCTGTTTCTTATTGCTGTCCTATTTGTTCTATGGAACTCAAAGCAAGGGGTCCATATGGCATGCTGTGTGCGTGTGTGTGTGTGTGTCTGTGTCTGTGTGTGTGTCAGTGATGTCAAGGTCGAGCCAAAAAGGACTACAAGTGCTTTTCTCAATTCAGTTATCTTCAGTTTCTGACTGCTCGCCTTCTCCCCTGACACTGACGTTCGGTTTTTAAGTGGTTTAAATCATCTGAGTCTAATCACAGCGGGGACAGTTATCACTGGTTACGTGGCCGTAAATCAAAATGTGGTCTTTGACTAGAAAGGACCCGTAATGTTGTCTTTTAAGTAGTGACTTCAAGTAGCTCCTCTGTTGGTTTTCCAAAGTCAAAACACAAACACAGTGAGTGCATCCAAGTCATCAATCCAAGATGAAAACATCAAAATGATCAGTTACGTTTACACTTAATTAATCTTGTCCATGAGTAAAAGGTGCTGCAGATGGTTTATGATAATAATGAGAGCTCACACACAACAGAGACTGCTGGAGTCTTTGGGAAAAGTCAAGTCTTTGGGGAGTCAAGCATTAAGTGCAGTCTCAAAGTCAAATCAAAGTCAGGAGTCAAATCAAAGTCAAGTCTTGAGCCTCCGTTGTTGTCACTTAAGTCTGAATCAAGTCTGCAGTCCTACAGCTCTGTCACCCATAACCCAAAAATAACTGGTTTATAGGCATTCAAATAATTAAAGAACACCTTGACACGAACATGTGGCCTCACATCAGTGATCACATACTATAAATGGATTAACAAGCTCTCTGAGGCGGTACTTAGACACATCAGTGCTTCCAGCTAAACATTAACGTTAGCAAACATGCTGATGTTTAGCAGGTGTAATGTTTAGCCCGTTGACCATCTTAGTTTAATGTGTTGACATGCTAATGTTTTATAACTGGCACAAGACACAAATAACAGCAAGGCATTGAGGGGAATCTCATTAAAGGGGAATGACGTCCATTTTCAGAATTTATATATGTTATTTCTATGGTCAAAGACAGTGGTTCCCAACTAGTGGGTTGCGAGTCCATTCTGAATGGACAGCAAGTGATTCGCAAACATGTCAAGTTTGTAAAAAACACACTTCATTTTTAAGGAAAGTGAATTTTTTATTTTGAAGTGCCGTTTCCTGCTGTAGAGTGAGTGACTGACGGACACTACTTGACATAGAGAGATGCTGAATGTACTGAACTGTGTGGACCGTGAACTAATGACTGAGGACCCCGTGGCTGGGCCAGTTGGGAACCACTGGACTAAGACAGACCAAAAATATTAATAAACATGAACAACTCTCTCCCAAAACCAAAAGCTAGTGTGCTAAAACGCAAACTTATTGTGATAGGGTATAAAGTCTGGAGACGCTCCATTGATGATGAATTGGGAAAGATGTTCCAGAGGACACTGAGAACCCCCAGGGTTATGTTCTGGGTATATGTACATTTTCTGTTTCAGAATTGAGAACACTACAAAAGATTTGGGTAAAAAAAGAAAGAAACATTCTGTGTGTCCACAAGAATAGTCTCCCATTCATTGTCTACAGAACAGCTCATAAGTTTGAGACTTCCTTCTCTAGTTTCTGGGTACCAGTGAGAGTAGCTCATGTTCACAAATATGGATTGAACCTTCCTAGGCCATGGAAATAACATACTGGAATTCTCAATTTAGGTGGTGTTCCCCTTTAATTTGTAATACAACCCTGATCCCAAAAAATGTGGGATGCTGTGTAAAACATATATAAACAGATAAGACAAATCCTTTTTGGAAATACAATGGGGGAAATGAGCATTCAACATGTCAACATTTTTTCAATAAACAGATTTAAAATGCAACTATTCACATGAAATTTGTACCAGACTTTGGTATTAACTCAACAGAACTACACAGATAAAGAGGTCACAACATTTCAATCCATAAAAATGATGCACAATAAAGTGGGATGACACAGGAAAGAAGTTTTGAACACGCAAACTGAAATTTATTCAATACTTGGAGAAGCTTTTGTTTGCAATGCCAGCTTCAAGAAAGTTCCTGTATGAAGAAACTAATCTGTCGCAGTATTCAGATGGGATTCTGGCCCATTCTTCCACACAGACAGTCTTTAAATCTTGACGAAGACAAAGAAATTCACTTTCAAAACTTCAACAATTAGTGTCTTCAGTTACCAAACACTTAGAATCCCCTGTCCAAACGTTTTTGTACTGTTTTCAATTGAATGTAGTTTAAAAAGGATTTACTAATCATTTCATTATGTTTTATTTACACAGCATCCCAACTATTTCAGAATCAGGGTTGTGTATTTAGTGCTAGAAAGAAGGTCAGGAGGATCCCCAGAGCGATTACACTTCATCCAGAGCTGTACATGAACATGTGTACCAAGTGTGGATAGGTACATAGGTGTAAAGACATTTTACTAAAACACAAAAGTTCATCAAGATAAACAGAATTCATCCTCTTGGGACCTTGTACCAAATTCCAAGGTAATGCATCCAATAATTGAAAGATATTTGAGCCTGGATCAAATTGATGGCTTCATCTGCAGAGTTTGTGACCATAGTGGGTTAAGCAGTGAGGCTAACCCTCGACAGGAACCAGGTCATATCAACAAGCATCAATCATCCAATATCATTTCACTCAATTTTAAAAACAAAGCTCGCCATTACTTGTTACTCATTGCTTCCAGACATAATATCCACACAGGTGTCTTACCCATGATGCTGTCTGTGCCGTTGGTTGAGGCGGTGCAAGAGGCGGTGCTGTAGTGATTGCCACCTCCCCCGCTCCCTCCCCCTCGGTGGAAGCTGGACATAGGAGGAAGGCTGGAGCTGATATCTGCAGACGAGTGTGACGGGTAGCTCTGCAGAGAAACGGACACAACTATATGAAACTTTAAGAAGAAAAGAACAAACTACGACATTACGTTGGTGGAGAATAAACGTAAAAGGAAGTGGTGATAAATACTGGAAAGTAAAGAGAACTTAAGTTTGAAAGAATTGCCATCTAATGACCTTTGACAGATAAGCAACTGAAGTGTATCTGAAGTGTTCTGGTTTCCATTTGTAGTCAGAATAGTGCTGACCAATCCCGTTTGAACAGCAGGTAATAAGTCCATGTCGAGGGGCAGAGTGCGTGGGATAAAGAAATGCAGTCTCAGAACCCATCGGCTATTGTCTGACATTATAGCTTTATATTAGCTTTTTAAAAATGTGTCTGCAGTCATATGTTGATATCTGTTTATAGAGATAAGCTGAAACAGCCGGCACGCGGAAGAGGAAGTCTTAGCTCGGATATTTGCTGGCTACACCTGATCTCCCGAAAATTGGCCCTCGCCCCTAGAGGCTTTACTGGCGTCAGATGATAAGCAGTGGGTTCCAGGATTGGTCAAACAATGACTCAGTTGAAGTTTTTGCCTTCAAAGGCAATTAATGGCAGAATTACATTATTCTTTAATGATTAAGCTTCAGGTAACACAAATAAGCCAAATAAACAAGCCAATAAAAAAAGTAGAGATCATCTTGTGATGGGATCACTCCAGCGATCCTTGACTTAAAGCGAATGTAGGCCAAAACTGGGGAGACAATGGCCCCTTCCCTACTTCCTACCCTATATGCTCAGCCCCCTTGCTCAGACCACATTCATCTTTGGACTTGCCCTTCACTATGATTTCTAGAATACAGCTCTGAAGTTATTGCTCCTATTAAATAAATAAATTAAAAAATTAAAAAAAATCTCAAGGTCCTCTTATTGGCTTTATTATGGCCATGTTATGATCTCGTGAGATGCAGTCGAAAGTTACAGAAAAAGCAAGTAAATCTTTATTTTTTCCTCCAGATAAATTACTATTTCAAGGTCAGGAATGAACGAAAATTTTTATAAAATTTACAATGTACAAATGATTTCTAAAAATTATTTGAATAATACTGATGACAAAATATAAGAAGGAGGTCAACCAGAGCTAAAATGTCTCCTGTAACAACACATTCTCACTCTGACTTCCGTCACATATTGACGTTTGGTCATGGATTTTCCATGTCCAGATACGGTTACACTTCTGTTTTCATGGGAAATTTACTGTTTACATACAGTCTCTTTCAAAATAAAAGCACTACGTCGGTACAACACTGCAAATTGACATTTCCAACAACTAACGCACGTGGTTAGGTTTAGGGAAAAAGAACAGGGTTTGTCTTTATAATCCTACAGGACATGAATCCTACTCTCCTGGGTGAAAGTCAGTGATTGCTGGACCCATCCACCACCCCTTGCATCCGCCCTACTTTGACTTTTGCCACCTTAACTCTTGCTCTTGTCCTACCACGTTTCCCTCTGAGGCTGCTGAGCGCTGTTAAACTATAACAGCGACCAGCAGCGTATCATGCCGAAGTTAAAGGACAGCTTTTTTTTTTTTATCAGTGTCTGACGTTGCAAGTCACTGCCCAAGCACCGGATTTTGAGGACTTCAGAGTGAGACTGGGTTGCCTAAAAAAACCAACATATTTCATTTTTGCCTCACAGTGACAATAATAATCTATTACTTTTTATTTTTAATTTTTGGGGGCATACCTTTGACTCTTGATAGCTTTTCCTGAACACAGCAAAACGTATTTAACACTGTCTTCCATTTATTGTGAGGTTTAAATCATAAGTGTTTTTAAAAAACAAAGCAAAAAAACCCTACATAAACGGCGTTATTGAAATGTTTCAGCTAAGGTATGAAATGTCGTAGAAAGTGTTTACATTTAATCCATGGAATGACTTCCTGAAAGGTAAGTACCACCTGTACCACCTGTACTACCTGTTTGCATACTTTGTGACTGACAGTTCTGCTCACCAATCTGTCGTGAGGGTGAATCCCGCAGTAGGAGGAGCTCTGGGCGGGGCCATGGGCCGAGTTCCCGCCCCCCAGCATGCTGCCGTGGTAACCCTGTTGGCTCATACTGCTACTACTGCTGCTCCAGGGATCGCCACCGTGGTGACCGTCTGATAGGGAGACACAGAGAGAAAGAATCAGGTACATGTGATGTATGCTGGTTTGAGATAAGTTGGTTCTCAGGCTGTAAGGTACAGACACACTGAGGTTTCTCAGTGCTGTCAAACCTTCCTGTGACTCACTCAGTTTGTCTACATGCAGTTTGGTAATCTGACCCACTTTATGCTGCAACCTGATTTCAGAAAACATCCATGTAAATAGGACACCTGGTTTCCTTCTTCAGGTTTAAGAATAACCCGGTTAACTCAGAACTGTGCCGGACAAACTTGATTTCTGGGACTTTTATCCACGTCTGTGTGTATAAACATGAAAGACCCCCAGGTGGGAGGGGAGAAGAGACAGTCTGGGGGGAAATATAGGGTTTAAATCAATCTGAGCATTTACTGTTTGCAGTCAAAAAAGAGACTGAAAACGCTCCCCAGCAGTCCAATTTATGTCATCAAAACATGGTGAAAAGTCACTGTGTTTCATCTGAACCAACATGAACAAACACTCACACAATACTTTACCTGCAACATGACCATCTGTATATCAGTTATCACCCCGCGTTACATTGCTTTGTTAAGAAAACATTTTTCTTTTATGCCTCCACAGTGAAAGAAGAATCCAGGAAAGCAATACTGCACTAAAACATCAGTTTACAAACTGTCACACAGTATAATCCAAGTCTCATATATGCTCAGTGCTCCTCAAACACATGCATTTTCACTAAACTTTACAATGCACGTGCATGCTTTTGAGCTCCGCTTAAGCAGAGTTCAAATGCACGTGTGCCTCGGCACGCTACTTGACAGCATGAGACAGTTTGTACTGATGCTATAAATCATAATGTTTTAGCAAAACTGCATGTGTTTGTGAAGCTCTAAGCACATGACTTGATAAATGAGACTTGGATTTGACTGCAGAAGTTGTGCGAGAGTTTGCAAACAGATGTTTTGATATAGCGGTTAAGCATGGTAGTCTGTGACTTAAATTCATGAAGATTTTTTGGATTCTCCGGTCACCCTGGTGGCATGCAGAAGTTTTCTTCACAAATGCACTGAGTAATTGATATACATTTTGCAGTATGTATTGTATTCCTTTAAACTAGTGTATGTTCATAAGGAACTGTTAGGAGCTGCACCTTGTCAAAATAAATCAAACCCTATATGGCTGGACCATGTGGGAATTTAATTTGAAAGAACAGACACAGGAAGTGTCCACACTCAGCAGTCAGACAGGAGTCAGGTTAATTTCCAGGGCTGGTACCTGGGGTTATTCCACAGGCTAGTTAATAACATGTCGGGCAGGAAATCCAAAGTGTGGCATCATTTTGAGAAGGTGAAGGACGAACCCAAGGTGATATGTAAACTCATCTTCATTGGTCGACTACAAACATGACGTATCATCTGAAACATGGAAGTAGCTACATGTCCATTAGCCCACAGCGTCATTAACAGGCGGCTCGCTCAGTGTGTGACGTGCACTTGTAGATAAAATATAGGCCTATATTAATGAAGGTTCATTAGTACGGTTTGTATTTCTCTGTAATGTAGCACAGTGTTAACAATGTTACTGACACTATTCTCTCACACCTTCAACTCAAACCAAAAAAATTTAACATGTATATGAATTTTAAAAATATCTTCTACAATGTCACCTTGAATTTGCATGTCATTATGACATTTTTTTTCCCTGATGTTTCAGTCATGTGATATTCGAGGTGACACTTCTTGTGGTATAATTTTGTACTGCTTTTGCAGTGTGTTGTGCTCTGTTTCTGTATAGCTACATGTGTTATCACATGATCTGTTGGGTGACCACCATTGGTTGTATATATAGAGGTGTGTCTCCTTATCTTGTTCATGTCTGATGAAGGGCTGGTGACCGAAACGTCACGTGGCGATACGATTAAAATTTCCAAATGGAGCAGTTTCTGGTGCTGGGACCTGTTTTTGTATCTTTGTATCTGTTCTTCTGTCCAGCCCCAAGTATTTATCGTTTTTGGATGTGCGTGCTGTTTTTTGAGCCCACAGATACAAGAGTACATATCTAACTTCTATGAATGCTGTTAGACACGTGTAATGCACATCAGGGGAACGCTTCCACATACTCAACTGAAAGTAAAGGTGTTGTTCTGCACAGTGTCACACCTTTGTGTTTGGTGTGAAAGCAGCGTTCACATCAGTCTCAAAGTTTGCAAGCAAAAACCTTGTCTTTATTGCTGTCTTCAGCAATAGATGAACGCTATATCTGGATAGCTGTTCTAATAACAACTCAAATCTTTAGAGATTTTGGAATGAGAACATCTTTCACATCGTTTGTGATCCAGTATCCACGATAAGCTCAGGAATGGGACGGATCTGTGTGTGTGTGTGTGTGTATGTGTGTGCATGAGTACCTGGCACGAAGAATGAGCTTGGGAAGCCAGCGCTGGGAGGTTTGGAGGAGGGATAACCCGGTGAGTCCCTGTTGTAGTCTGCTGTACTGGCAGACGGAGCGTACACCTGCAACACAAACACAGAAACACACATCGTCACTCAGGAGTCTGTGCTCTGATCAAAATACAACTTGTTCACATCAAAAGCTTGCAGCCAAACACAAGTTGAGGCTCAGCGGGAATTAGCTTCAGACGGACGTCATCTCAAATACGTTTGAACAGATGACTGACACTTCTCCGTTGACTCAGACGTCAACATCACCTCATCACCTCTTGACTGCTCATTGCTTTTTCTTTTCAAACTAAAAGAAATCTGCTCTGCTCTATTACTAATATCAGTTGTTCAATAATACACACATATTTTTGTTGCCAAAAAAGAAAGAACACTGTTTTTTAACTTATAACATTTATTTTAAGATAAGTTTGAAGATTATATTTATAAAAAATGTGCTTATTTAGCTTATTTATTACTTTTATTATTTAAAACAAGCTTATATGAGTTGGCAAATTTGTACACTTTAAAATTTTTTTAATGAAGCTTAGAACTTTTAATGATGCTGTAATTTGTTTTTAAAGTTAACCTTTTTAAAAAAAAAAAAAAAAGATAAAAACTTCTCTAATATATACACTGCTATTTTCAACCTGCACACACTTTTAATAAATTATTTATTTTTTAACCTAGTAAAGCTATGTAAATAAAGTTTGTAAATTGTTTTGTTTTACATTTTCTAAATAATACAAATTACATTTTTTAATTTCTTTAAAAAGAGGAAAAATTACTTAACATATATTTCATAATTTTTAGATGAATAATTTTATGCTTCTAAAAAGAAAAAAGTTGAAAATATATATATTTAATTTTTTTTCAGCCTAAGATATATAGTATATCCTATGTATATTAATATAAAAAATCTATGAATATTTCAGCTTATTCTAATTCATTTTTTTCTTTAAAAAGCATAACAATATTTAAACAGAATATTTACACACACACACACACACACATATAGCATATAACATTTGAAAACTCTTTTCCTTTACTTTGCAAAACTAAATTCACTGCACACTTGTCAAAACTCTCTCTCTTGACAACACTCTGTCAAACCATACTATTGACAACATTAAATCTACAATGGTGACCATGGTAACCACATCGACAACATCTCCAGTGCCCACCACTTATGCTTCAACATGTACTAAAGACTAATGACATATTTTCTGACTATTTTTTTCCTTCTCTCATTTCTCTCCTCTCATTCAGACTAGTTTGATGACTAAAAGAGGAACAAAGCGGTGACTTTGTGCGAGACTCGTCTCGGAGGGGCAGCAGCGCAGCAGTCATGCAGCAAACATGCAGTAAAACGTGAGACTGCGAGCAGAACCAGCAGCCTGTCATCACTCAAAACAGGTGACGTTCTTCCTCAGCAACACAGCGGCTGCATGAGAACACAATGCCTGTGTTTGGTCATGCCTTCGACTGGGGGTCCCCACAGCATGCCTCTGTGTGTGTATGTGTGAGTGTGTGTGTGTGTGTGTGTGTGCATAGCGTGCGAACACTCAGCCATGACGCGAGCTTGCGCCGCATGACGCAAACCCTGGAACAGCTGTTGAAAGCGCTCTTCCCTCTCTCTGTCTCCCCCACTGACTCACATCAAAATGAAAGACCCGCTCCGCCACAGCTACACCTAATCTACCTCGATCCCCTAAAAAAGACATGGGCTGCTTTGTTAACTTTAGAGCATTTGCATACGGATGGAACACAGATGTCGTAAAGAGAAAATCTGATGATAAAACACAGACAGAAGAAATAAAAGAAAAAGATGGAAGAAAAAAACAACACTTGGGGGCATTATAAAAAACATCATCTCACTTCCCACACTCCCTGAGAGAAATGATTAAAAACAGAAAACAGCCTCAAACTGTTTCTGTCAAACGAAAAACTGACCTTTTTGTTTTCAGATCACTAAAAGCATGTTTCTCCACTCAATCTTTCAGCTTTACTTCTGAGTGAGGAAAAAAAAAATCTGATTTCCTTTGCGCTACTATCCCGTATCCTTAAAGGTGAAAGATATCAGGACACAATGTGACCATACAGAGAATTACAGAAGGAATCTGAGAGACTCTCGCAACTTTAAAACTCACAATCTGTACTTCATACCTTCTTTTCTGCAGCAAAAAGCTGGGCGTGCAAATGGTTGGAGGAAGAAATACAGTCTAAGCTAGACCTTGTTGTGAGCATTTTCATGTTGGAAATATTTTCTGTCTACCGAAAAACAGCTGCTGTATCACTATGCTGAAGAAAGAGTGCATCTACTCATGGATGAGAGGCCCATGCTTGTGATAGTGCAAGACATAACATTAACGGCTTCCTCCTAGGCTAAGCTGTAATTTTAGCTAGCTCAATGCTGCTAGGTGAGCTAGCAGTAGATGCACGCTTTGCACTATGATACAGTTGGCAGGTGTAGTTTGGTATAAAGAAAATGGTTCCAACATGAAACTGCTCACATTAAGGTCTGTGGATTATCTTGAGTAACCGGATCATGGTTTCTGGAAAGAGACATTGCTGTTGAGTTTTACAGATGTTATTTTTTTGGCGCTTTGAGCACCACAAGCTGAATGACATCTTGTTCCATTATATTGGAGAGACGGCAGACACCTATACAGCCGATATCTCCAACAATCTCACACCAACTCTCACCAAAACAATCCAAATTGATAAACAGCACCTACTACTTCTTTTACTTCTGATCACACACACAACATCCTGGTTAGGTGTGTTCAGGTTCAGGTGTGATCTCTGTAACCATAGTTTGCCATAACCAAGACGTTTTCCTAAGCTTTACCTCATCATAGCTGCCATGTGTGATACTGTAGAAAAACCCCCCTCACTGGTATCATCCAATAGGGTTGCTGAGCTTTGAGACATCCTTTAGTTTCCATACATGTATGGGATGGCAAGGGACGCCAACATTCCAAATTAATATGTACTTTAATTGCATTACCATGTAATTAAGTCAGATTTGATGTTTAATCTGATGGATTACACAACATCAGTACGTTTTGGCCAATAGCTGCCTAAAGTAATCACCAAAATCAAGTTCACAGTGTTTTGTTGCAAACAGTTAACTGCTCAGTTTCAGAGAATAGCCTGGTGTCGACTGCGTTTACTTCCTGAGAACCACGGCTCGCGGGAAGACGCAGAGACAGCGACAAATACCACAACAATCAGGATATCTGAGGAGCAAGGAACACTGGGAACTGTGGGAATGAAAGACTGAGGTCAGGAAACACCCACCCACCCACCCACCCATGCATGCGTGCACACACACACACACACACACACACACACACACACACACACACACACACACACACACACACACACACACACACACAAATTCACAATCTTAAATACACTAATGTGAAGTGCTAAGAGAAGCTAATCAGCTTGGAGATGCGGATACCTTCCCACAATGCACCTTGCAGAAGTTTTAAGGATCCAAATCCTTTAGTATCCGCACTCACACTCACACACACATACACACACACACACGCACACACACAGTGTCTGTAGATGTCATTAGAGCCCAACTAAAATCCCCTCAAACTTCCTCCTCCTCCTCCTCTTCCCCTCTGAGAACTGAGTTTGTGCTCTGATGATAAAACCACATTTATTGACCCAAAGCCTGTACAACAAAATTCACACACACACACACACACACACACACACACACACACACACACACACACACACACACACACACACACACACACACACACACGCTTGTGTTGTTCCTGTTGAAAATATTTAGATTTATGTCTCACGTTGTGCACGCATATTTTCCCATTGAATGTGTTGTTCGACTGGTGACGAAAAGGCTGTGATTTGTGTGTGAATGCCTCCCTGCGCGTGTGTGTATTTATGTACATGTGTGTGTGTGCTTATAGACAGACAGGAACAGGTGCAGTGTGTGTTCAAATCTGAGGAATGTAGAGAGACACAATAACAACCTCACTTCCTGCAGTCTGTAAAACACACTCACACACTCGGCAGTATCAGTATTCCCACAGTTAGCGGGCTGACCTCGAGCCAATCAGAAACACCCTTGACGTTGTTTTTATTTCAATGACAACTTGGAAACCGAAAACCAGAGTAAAATAATGAGAGCCACAATAGAGGCCAATGACGTCCGATCAATAACCTTCACATGCAGCTATTTTCCACAACATGTCTCAGAACCTTGTACACTTCCTTATGTTTAATAGTTACTGCCTGCTTTAATCCCTGTACGGTTGGTTGAGAATATTGGGATTTTTACGTCAATGGAAACAGAACTGAAACCAGTCGAACCAGGTGTGGGAGTTAATTCTGTGCACTGATGTAAAGCACAACCAGCCAAACCACATCTCTGTGCCACAATAGTCATGAAAGAAACCAATTTGACCAGTTATGTAAAATCTTGATCTGGATCACAGTAGAAACAGAACAGAAATTAGTCCAATAAGTTTTCAGTGCCACAGCAGAAACCGTTGTAACCAGTTTTGTGCGGTTTAGAAGCCACACTGAACCAGTTCCCTGTGTATGTATCAAAAACACAGATGTAAAACTACCTCTGCAAAGTGGTTGTTATGTGCCAATGACTCTGTCCGATCACAAGCAGACAGCTCTAAATACAACTGTAAATGACCACCTAGATGCATTGTGATCCGATCACTCATACTACTTGCTGCGGTGGTCTGGACGCATTTGATCATGTCTCTTGTAGTGTAAACGATGAATCCTGATGCAATGCTGGACATGACAGTGACCCTGCTTACACCTGGTTTTAACATGCGTTTTGATGATCTGAGCAAAAGTGGACAGCTGAGACAAATTGCTGTTCACACCTGCGTCTATCACGTATCACCAGCTGACCACTTGTGTTCAGATTTTGTTACTACCTACATCACTTAGAAGGTTGAGGGGAGCTGTGCAGATTTATGACATCCACATTCTTGCTAGGTGCTTGGTTGTGTTGGTACAGCAGGAGATATCGCTGTCAGCAGAATTCAACACGTCTCCTTCCATAAGGCAACATGATGGACGGTCACCCAACACTTTGTCCAACTCATTGTAAAATGGGCAAGTTGTAGAGCCTTAGCATGGTGTCACCAAAACAACCACCACATCCACAACAAAAAATATCTGGTCAAATGTATCCCAGACCATCTTGGCAAGTGGAATCACAATGTGTTTTGTTGGTTGCTTACACGTGTATTTAGTGCTGTCCACTTCTGTTCGGATCAGACCAAGATACATGTTAATACCAGGTGTAAAACAGGACAATGGCAACATGCAAACGTTCGATAACTTGCGTGACTGCCTGCTATGCACTATGGAACGCGATGTTTTGAATTCTTTTGACAGCGATACCTCCAGCTGTACCGAAACAACCGCTAACATGATTGGTTAGAGTCCGGGTTTAATAACTATGAGAGGAACCCTTTGACCTTCTAGCGTAAGTGACGTATACAGCAACAAAATCTGAACACAAGTGGTCAGCTGGCAAGTATGATAGACACAGATGTGATCGACGATGTGTCTCAGCTATCAGCATGGGATCAGATCATGGAGACACATCATAAAACCAAGTGTAAACAGGGTCAATAATAAAAAACAGTCAAACCCATTCTGTCATGGAAACACAATAGAAATCGGTGGAACTAGTTGGGTAAAATTATGATCTGTACCATCATAGAAACACAATGGAAATAAGATGAATTGGTTGTGTAATAGGAGATACATTTGAACCAGTTAAACAAGTTCTCTGTGTGATAACAGAAACACATTAGAACTCAATGGAACCATCTCTGTATTACTATATGAAGCAGTCAAACGCTCTACTATGGTAAATGAGTTAACGTTTTTCCTTAACTAAGGGATTCTGTGCAACTGTGTAAATCCCTCATCTTAGGAGAAATTAAGCCTTAAGCATTATACTTAAGGAGAAAACTTAAGGTGCTTTGTCCAACCTGTCCCAAGTCTTTGTACCACAACAGAGAGACAATAGAACAATGACATTGTACCATAATAGAAACCAATGGAATCAGTTCTCTACCACATAGGGACCAAAACCTGAGCAGTGTCTGTTCTGTTTCTACTTTGTTCCAGATCAGAATTCTACACAAGTGGTTTTACTGGTTTATATAGTTTAACTTTTCTGCACAACAATAGAAACAATCAAAACCAGTCAAATCAGTTGTCTATGCAATGGTAGAAACACAGTAGAAAGAACTAGTCCTGTACAATAGAAACAAGTCAAACCAGAGAGTTATGGTATTACAACAGACCCCTGATAGAAACCAGTAGAACCAATTCAATGCCTAGAACCCTAATACAAACCAGTTAAACCTGTTGTTTTCAAGAACAATGACAGATCCTCCTAATAGGAACCAGTGCAGCCTGTTGTGTAAAACCATCATCTGCACCACAGTAGAAACCTTGATAGAATTCAGTAGAAGCGGTTGTGTAACCTCCCGCTGCGCCATGACGTTTAACGGATTGGGAGAGAACATCACAGATTGCATCAAAGCTTTGCTCTGTGTTGCCCCCGGCAACACGAAGACAATATAAAGGCACATTCCACTGAAAACTGATTCCTCATGGAGCCAACAAAACACACAGACACACACACACACACACACACACACACACACACACACACACACACACACACACACACACACACACACACACACACAGAAAGAGCAACCAGCTGTGCAACTCACTGACCTCACCCACAGGTACAAACAACCGAAACAGCAGCTGGACTTTAATTAGAGAAACAAAGTTAGACGTACTACACACACTGTTCTGTTAACTCTCAATACAATTAAGGTTCTATTTTGATCCAACACCTGTAAATGTTTTCTGGAAGATTGTGCTCCATACCCTATCTCAAAAGTAAAATTAGTATCATAAGAAAAAGCCAGAAAGACATTTAACAAGCCGAAACTGACATCTTTAAACTGCTTATCAACAGCCACGAAACCCAAAAAGCAAAACCACAAAGAGGTTAAATTTGCACCACATCTATAAAACAGGACAAAAAATCAGCAAACAGAAGAAAAACTATAAACTAATTAAATGAATAAAGTGAGAAAAAGAGAGCAAATTATGTTCAAGGATCAACACAACATTAAAAAAGATGAGACGAGAAACTTTATTTTCTCTGCAGTGTTTCAGTTCTCACTTGTTGACAGTGGTGGTAATGCTGCTGGGCCCTGAAGGCATCCAGCTAGAGAGAGCCTGGAAAAAGAATGGAAAAATAATAAAAAGGAACAAAGCGAGATGCTGAAAGTTGGACGAGGATAAAAAGACAGTAAACGGAAACAAAAGAGAGAAAAATGGAGAGAGAGTAAAGAAAAGGAAGAAAAAGGAGGCTTTTTGTCTTTGTTTGGTGTTTGATGCTTCTTCTCTCCGTTATTGTCTCCAAATGTGGGGAGCATCTGTTCAACCTCTCTGCCTTTCCTTCTCCGGCAGCTCCTCAGCTCTGACAGAAAGAGGAGCAGGAAGAAGAGAAGCTCCTCCTGCTCTTCTTCCTTGGTACTTCTGACCTAACTAAATTTCGAGACACATTCTGTCGTCAAGATGAGCCTAAAAATATTTTGTTTTTGACATGTTAATGTCTCAATTAAAATGGTCAAAACTGTGTGATTTTGTGGTTGAACAAGTTCTTTCCATATTGCACATCTCAATCAAAGGAATACTTCAACTCCCAGATGATCATTTGTATATCCGTTGCTCAGCCCCTGTTGCACTGAAATCCTGATGAAAACCTTTCTTGCATGCCTCTAGTGAACGAAGAATCCAAAAAACTGAGAGAACTGTTGATGAATTGATCCCCTATTTAAAACAATGCAGAATTCGAGGAAATAAAATGAGGCAATTTTAAGAAAATACAAAGAACAAAAAATAATAATAAAATACCATCACTGAAGCAGATAAGCAAATATGGCAACTAATTGCCCTACTGGCTCCAGACCCTCGCGACCCCCAACAGGATAACCGGTTGTGGAAAATATATGAATGAATGACAATAATATTGAAATGCCCATTTACAAACTCTCACGCAACTTGCAGTATAATCCAAGTCCCATTTATCCAGTCGTATGCTCAGTACTTCTGAGCAACTAACCCAAACAGACAGAACTTCCTGACGCAGAGCATAACAGAAAGCAGGACTCCATTGACAAAACCCCCCAGTAATTTTACCTCGCTGAACATGAGATCTGCTGGTCTACCACTGCCTCGATCAGTTAGTGGTAGACCAACAGCTCCCATGTTCAGCAAGGTAAAATTACTGTTTTTGTCAATGGAGTGTGGCTTTACAGAGACCATTAAGAGACAGGAAGGGCTGCTGTTTGGGAATACTGAGCGTACAGCTGGATAAATAAGACTTGGATTATACTGCATGAGTTGGGACCCCTATGATTTAAATTTGTCAAAATTTTCCCCAGTTTTTGGAGAACACATTCTTGACGTGACAAATACCCTGGGTGCGTTGGTTGTTGATGTTCTGGGACGCCATGTTCTGCCTGTTACATACATTGTCTTCTTTCAAGATACACTTCTGTTTTCACAGGAAATTTACAGTTTAAATACTGTCTCCTTGAAAATCAACGCATTACGTCGGTACAACAATGCAAATGTTTGTTTTCCTCCAACGACTAACGTACATGGTTAGGTTTAGAAAAAAAGAACAGGGTTTGGCTTTGGAATTTTACAGGACACGAACACCACTCTCCCAGGTGAAAGTCAATGTTCGTTTGACTCATCCATCACCCCTCCCACTCGCCCTACTCAGACTTTCGCCACCTTAAGTTTTGTTCTTGTCCCGCCACATTCCCTCTGGACACCATCGAGAGCTATTAAACTACAACAGCAATCAGCTGCATATCATGGATGGCTTTTGTCGTTAGTGTCTGATACAGCAAATCACTGCCCAAGCACCAGATCTTGACAACTAGAGTAAAACCGGGTTGGTCTTGATTTGCTATTGTTATGCTTACATTTTCGCTTTCATAACTTCTATTGGATTGAGGCAAGTTTAGCCCCAGACGTTATATGTTGTTATCTTAGTATTGCCCATATTAAATTTGTTTCCTGTTGGCTGATGTTGGCTAGTTTGCATCAGTGTCTGACGACGCAAATCACTGCCGGATTTTGACAACTTTGGAGTGAGACCAGTTTGTTCTGGATTCTTCGATTATTGGCTGTATGCAAGAATACTATAATTCACAAATTCAATGTAACGCAGGGTGCATAACTGAAACACAAATGGACATTGGCGGAGTGAAGTTTTCCTTCAGTGATTTGCAAAAACTCAACTCTGTTGCAGAACATGATGCACAAATGTTTCTGGTTCAAAATCCCTGGATGGAAGAAGCCTGGCATTGCTAAGAGAGAAGATCCAAACAGGATCACGCTTCACTTCCGGATCAAATGGCATACAAATTAACTAACTACCCAGAGAGCGAGCAAGTTTGGAAAAGAAAGGAAGACCAGGCGCTTGCTAAAATATCAACAAACACAATTCTGCTTTTTAGCTTTGTCACTGACACAGCTTCATACACACACTTGCACAGACAGAGAGCCAGACAGAAAACGGAACAAGAAAAAAAAAAATCAGTATTTCGCTCAATAAAGGAATTGTTCCCGTCTTGTTTTCTCCTCTGTCTCTCGCTCTCTCTCGCTCTCGCTCTCTTACACACACACACACACGCACACTCACACACAGAGTTTACCACGCTTCATCCAAAGCAGATGTGCTGGAATGCGAACACTCAAAGGAGCAGTCACGAAACCTCTTGACAGACACACACACACACACACACTCACACACACATACCAAAATACACACACACACATACACAGTCGGCTGCACCTGTGCCTGTCCAATTTCTCCTCTCTCTGTTTCTCTCTCCCTCCTCCTCCTCCTCCTCTCTGTCCTCTGCCTCTCTCATTTCTAACATGCTGCTTTCACTTTCGTCTCGTCTTTATTCACCTTCACACAAACAGTCCAGCACCGCAGGAAGCAGAAACAATACAGGAAAGTATTCAACTCAACATACAATGCAATACAAACAATTTTTAAATAAATAATAAATCATGTATCATGTCAAACATTCTTCGGTTCCAGTTTCTCAAAAGCAACAATTTGCTGCTTTACAGTGCGACACAGATATCGTCACCAACATCCATCGATCCATTTACTGTATCTATCTACTCCCGTCTCATTCCCCACCTCTCTCCACCTGTAGACGCGCTTTTCATCTCCGTTTACCACTCATGCCGCTGCACTCCAAGCCCGTCCGGAGGCAGATGTGGGAAAGCGAATCAAACACGCCGCAGACGGATCAAACATATTTTGGGGGTTTCTGTTTTTTAGATGTATTTTTATAGTGGAGATCTGAGCCGCGGCCTCGGAATCCTCTGAAGGTTAATTATGTTCCTGATTCAAAACACATGGAGGGAAAAACTGCCTGTGTGTGTGTGTGTGTGTGTGTGTGTGTGTGTGTGTGTGTGTGTGTGAGAAAGCGGAAGGAAATCCCACCCACCACCTCCGAGCCGAGCCCTTTATTCTACCAACCTGCAATTGCACTAATGTGAACCAGATGTACACACACACACACACACACACGCACACGCACACACACACACACACACACACACAGTTTTGAGCATGGCTGCTTAATTGACTCCATATGATGCAGTACAGAGAGAGAGACAAATAAAGAGAGTAAAGAAAGAAAGAAGCAGGGGAAGGAAAAGTACATCATAAATAAAGACAGGAATATATGAAAAGAGAGAAAGAAAAAGAGCAAGAGGAAGTCAGGGAACAAAATATTTAGAGAGAAGGTGGGACAGAAAATGAATTAAAGAAAGACATTTTGGATTTTGAAACGCATAATGACGATGCAGAAAAACCCCCAAAGAAAAATAAGACACTCGAAAAAAAAATATGAATGAAAATAACAATAAATGGGAAAATAAATAAAAATAAAACAATTAAATAAATAAAAATAAAAGAATAAAACTTAAAATTAAAAAAGAAAAAAATAGAAATGAAAAAGACAAGAAGAATGAGAAATAAAAAGGACATATTTTGAATAAAAAATAAGACATTCAAACAAATAACAGATTAAAAAATTAAATGAGATAAAAATAAAAACAATTAAAAAATAATTTATTAAAAACAAACAAACTAAAATATATAAAAAATAAAATATAGAAATAAAATAGAGACAAAAAGACTGAGAAATAAAAGAAGATTCTGAGTTTAAAAGAATGAATTAAAAAATACATTCAAACAAAAAACATGGCTAAAAATAAAAATATGGGAAAAGAGATAAAAAAATAAATAAATAAACAAAAATGAATAAAAAATATAAATAAATAATAAAAAAATCGAATAGAAATAAAAGAAAGACAAAAAGAATGAGAAATAGAAAGGAGGTTTTGAATAAAAAATAGACATTAAAAAAGAATAAAAAATAATTAAAAAATAAATAAATAAAATAAAATCTAAAAATCTAAAATAAATAAAATAAAGCCAAGAAAAATGAAAAATAAAAAGGAAATATTTTACACTTTAAAAATCATCACAGCCAAAGAAAAAAAAAAACCTATAAAAAAAGAGACACAGACAAAGAAGGAAAGACAAGAGTGATAGAAAGTGATGCTGGAAACACAGAGTTCATGTTAAGACACACACACACACACACACACACACACACACACACACACACACACACACACACACACACACACACACATGCAAAAATACTTGTGTGTAATTGAAAACATCCAGAGCCTTCACACACTCACAGTGAGTTTCATGGACCGAAACGCATTCTTCAACTCACTTGTAACGGAACGCACACACACACACACACACACACTTATACACACACACTCCCTGTGGAGCTCAGGCTTCCTGTGGCTTGATTAGAGCCCCCTATGTGAAGACAAGTGGACTCAGCGTGTGTGTGTGTGTCTGTGTGTGTGTGTGTGTGATGTGTGTTAGCGTGGTGCACCTGTGACTGAAGGGGGGTCGAGTTACTCAGACAGAAAATACCGGGGGGGCGGACGGAGAGGGAGAGAAAGAGAGGTGTGTGACACATGTGAGCGACTGTGAATTTCTTTTGCACTAAAAAAGTGTGTGTGACCAAAGAATGAGGAGTGTGTAAGTGAGAACAGGAAAAATAGAAATTGCCCCAAGTGTGTGTGTGTGTGTGTGTGTGTGTGTGTGTGTGCAAAAGAAAAAAAAGATTCCTCACAAATGCTCGCGCACACACACACACAGACATACAAACACACACACACGCGCGCGCACACACACACGCACACAAATTCATGATGCTTTTCCTTTAATAATTAAGTCTACATTCATTTTTATGACAGATTCATCTATCCATCCACCGCAGTCTCCTGTCTTCTTTTATTCCTCCTCTCCTCTTTTCTTCACTCCTTTCTTGTTCCCTCCTCTGTTGTTGTCTCCTCTCCCATTTTCTCCTCTCCTCTCCTTTTGTGTCCTCCTTTACTCTCCTCTCATTTTCTCTCCTCTCCTTTCCTGTGTCCTCCTCGACTCTCTTGTTTCCTCCTCTCGTTTCTTGTTTTCTCTTTTCTCGTCCCCTGTTCCATCTTCTCATCTTCTCTCTTGTTCCCTCCTCTCCTTTCCTGTATCTTTCTCTACTCTCATCTTTCTTTCCTCTGCTGTTTCTTGTTCCCCTCCTTTCCTTTACTCTGTTTCCTTCTATCCTCTCCTCTTTTTTCACCTCTCCTGTTCCCTCCTTTCCTCTCTTCCTCCCTCCTTCTTCTCTTCTCATTTTGTGTCCTCTCCTTTCCTTTCCTTTCCTCTCTTTAAAAAACCCCTCTCCACTCCTTCCCTCTCCTGCTTCCTCATATACCCTTTTTTCCCTTTCCTCTCCTCCCCTGTCCTCTCCTCTCCCGTTTCCTCATATACCCTCCTTTCCTTTCCTCTCCTCCCCTGCCCTCTCCTCTTCTGTTTCCTCATATACCTTCCTTTCCTTTCCTTTCCTCCCCTGTCGTCTCCTCTTCTGTTTCCTCATATACCATTCTTTCCTTGCCTTGCCTTTCCTCCTTTCCTTTCCTTTCCGTTCCTCTCCTCCCCTGTCCTCTCCTCTCCTGTTTCCTCATATACCATTCTTTCCTTGCCTTGCCTTTCCTTTCCTTTACTCTTTAAAAACTTTCTGGTCTCCTCATATACCCTCCTCTCCTGTCTTGTTCTCTCCTCTCCTGTTTGCTCATATACCCTCCTTTCCTTTCCTTTCCTTTCCTCTCCCATTTCCTCATACACCCTCTTTTCCTTTCCTTTCCTTTCCTTTCCTTTCCGTTCCTCTCTTCTCCTCTCCTCTCACAGGCAGCAGACTGTTTATCTATTATTTACTGGTTCTCCCTCCACCAGCAGTAACCCAGTTAGCAGCTCTTCCTCTCTTCAGCTTCAGTCACAAACAATTCAGTGCTGCAACATGACCATCATCGTATTTCACAGCTTTTCATCGATTTCTGACCTTTTTTTTATTCGGTTGTTATTGACCGCAATCTGTGACCCTCAGTGAGTCAAAGTGCTGAATAAGCTTCAGCTCAACATCAAAACCGACAGCGAGGATGCTGATGTTTTTACTCAGCTCCAGCAATGATGGCTTCCAGGAAAATATGGTCAGACACAGAGTATGTTTTTTACTTGAGCCTTCAAACCCTGAAATGACTCATTTTATAGAGCTGGTAACAGTCCTGAATCACAAAGAGCAGAACTGTCAGCAAAAAACAATATGGTAGAGCGTTTTATAGAATAGATAAACAGACAATTGTCCGGTCAGTGTTGGAAATGTTGTTCAGGCTCTTATAAAGACAGTACAATGTGATTTAATGCAAAGATATTCATGTGAATGTCATTTATAAACAAAATATACAGAAGCAAAGAAACTGAAGAAAACAAGTCAAACCACAACTAGTAAAAAGCAAAAATAAAAATCATAAAATCTGTGACTTTCCATTAAAAAAAACACCCTGAACATTTATATTTTTTGCTATTTCACTGCATATTCAGTAAAGTTAGAGAAATGTAAAGAAAGGAACAAAGACAGAAAAGAGGATACAAAAGGAAAAATAAAGAAATTGATATTAGAAAAAAGAAAAAGCAGAAAAAAAGACTAAAAGAATAAGAGGGAAAAGAAAAAAGCTAACAAGTAGTTAAAAAGTTAAAAAAAAAGCACCAATAAAACGAGGAGATCAAGAAGCAGCATCTGCACCAAAAGGGAAAAAAAGTGAAATTGCAAATTAAAGAAAAATAAACAAATCAGTAAAAACAAAGTCAAGAGAAGAAGCAGAAAAAGAGAAGAAGAAGCAGACGGTCCAGTTGTGTGGCGTGTTTACACTGCGGCCTGTAAATTAATTCAAGATGGCGTCTGGTCTCGCCAGGAGCCACAACATCAAAGAGTCAGACAGCCAGTGAAGTCACAGAGCTTTAATTGACCACTAATTACACTGAATTAACTCTAAGACTGTGCGTGTGTGTGTGTTTTCCCTCTGTGTCTATTCTGTTTCGTTCTATGTGTCTTAGAGTGGACCAAGTGTGGAAGGATACTATTATAAAAGTGTGTCAGTAACTGTATATAGGTTACAGTGTGTGTGTGTATGTGTGTGTGTGTGTGTGTATTTAACTAATAACTTATAACTAATATCAGCTGGTCAGAACTAAAAAGATGTGAAATACTTTCACTATCTTGAGCTTTTCTTTTCTTTAGGCGTGAAGCCTACCTCAGTCACACTGCCTGACTCTGATGTGCAGCCACCCATCTAACCCCACCCCCTCCATCAATTTCAACACACCCTCATGTAAAAAGGATTAGACCTGAAGACGTGAGTAGCTCGTGGGTTAGAACATCACTGACTTTCACTGCTCTCTCCACACACACACGCATAAAAGACTGTCAAACTTATTATTGTTTTCCTTACATCAGTCTCTGCCTCTCACTTTACCTCTACTGAAGGAAGGAAGAGCCCAATATTTTTAACTCATTTCATTGCATACACATTTGACTGCCCCCCACCTTATTATGAGCAACTTGCTTCGGCTCGTTAAAGGTCCAGTCTGTTGGATTTAGGGGGATATATTGGCAGAAATAGTTTATAATCACCTGAAACTAAGAATTGTGGTGTTTTTGTTACCTTAGAATGACCTATTTCAATTTATATATGGAGCAAGATCTCCACCGTGGAGTCTGCCATGTTTCTAAGAGCGGTGGGAATCACCTGAGGCCTCACGATACGATAATATCACGATACTTACGTCATGATACAATATTATTTGAGTATTGATATAACGTATATTGCGATTTAAAACCTTTTTTCAACAACAAATCTTTATCAACATCTGTTTCGATAAAGTTCTCAATCTGTTCGTCTTACGTAAATGATTTTTACTGCAGCAAAATGTATCCAGTGTACTGAAAAAGCAATTGGTTTTAGTATAGAGCAGTGGTTTCCAACTGGTGGGTTGCAGTCCAAAAGTAGGTCCTGGGTACAATCTGAATGGACTGCAAGTGACTCGCAAACCTGTCAAGTTTGTAAAAAAAACCCACTTTATTTTGCTGTAGATTGAGAGACTAACAGACAGCAACTTAGCAGAGACAGCAGACTACCTCAACACAAGTATGACGCTGACTGTATTAAGCTGTGTGGACCTTGAACTAAGGACTAGGGAGAAATCTGGACCCCATTGCAGGACCATTTGGGAACTTCTATTATAGAGGGCTACCAAAGTTTTATTCATATTTGCAAAATGATTAGTTCATATGTTTAAGAAACCGATACTTGGCTTCTGTGTATCAATACAATATTGCCACGTAAAATATTGCAATACTATGCTATATTAATTTTTCTACAGTAACCCAAAAAGGACAAATCAAACCCTGGCTCTAGATCGGGCCATTCATGTTTTTACATCCACCACTGTAGTTCCCCAACACGCATGGCACACAGGACAAGTTTTAGTTGGTTGCAATCTGCAGCCGTACCACTAGATGGCACTAAATTTGACACACTGGACCTTTAAGTCTTTTAATTTTGGTCTGTGACTCATTTGGTTATATTTCAAGACGTCATTCAACATTTTATATAAAATCCCTTTACATTTCGTCTCAGTTTGGAGCGAAACAAAATTTGGATTGACTTAATTCATTCTAACATGCTGATTGATGTAAGACTTGTTATTGTATCTGGATTCTAGCATCTAGCATTTTCAGAACCAGCAGCAGGATACACTCACAGTGACGGACTGTTTGGAATCAATTAGGAACTCAGCAGAACAAATCCCAGGAGCAACACCACAGTCTTTGATGTGACCAGCTCCATTTGGGAGTCAACAAAATGTGCAAGACAATCAGGACTTTAAAAGAGAACCGTCACAACTCTTCAGGACTTAAAGTGAGAAGACACGACAGAGAAGTGACAAGACGTTCCAGGATGAAACTTCTACGGATACAGATTCCTGATCAAGACCGCAGCTCATCTGTACGTTCTGTTTGTTTGTGTTTCACATGTTTCATCCAGACTGATGATCTGTGTCTGAAACGCATCATTACTAATCCACTGAGTGTGTGTGTGTGTGTGTATGTATACGTGCGTGTGTTAATGTGTGTGTGTGTGTGTGTGTAATATCACAGCCTTTCGCATCTCCTTTCCCAGGAAATTGAGTAGGCTCTTCTCATCTCTCTCACACACATTTACACACACACACACACACACACACACACTGGATGATTTCAGTGATGGGGGAATATGGAGGCTCATAGTGAACATAATGTGGCTTTATAATGTCCCCCCTGACACAGGAAATAGCCAGAGGTCTGGGACCGAGTGTGTGTGTGTCTGAGAGGAGAAATACCCATCAGAGGAAGGAAATAACGAATCGCACTGCGGCTTTTCAGAGCACGGAGGGCTCCGTAACAGTGCACACACAGTGTATTCTCATCACCATTAATCCTATGAAAAACACATATTTACGTATCATTTAGTGACAGCAATGTTTTTAATAAAATTCTCACCATGAATTTTCCTTTCCATTCTTTTTTTTATTATATATTATCAAAAAATGTCATTTTCTACATGCCATGGCTCTTTCTAGTTAAACGAAAAGCATCCTATCAAATACAGGACTGAATTTAAGGTTCTTTTATTTGTTTTTAAGGCCAAACATGGGCAGACACACCAGTATATTGCTGAGCTTCTCTGCCCCTACTCCAACTCCCGACTTCTTAGATCCTCAGAACAATGTCTTTTAACTGTCCCATGACCGAGGCTGACGGGTAAGGGCGATCGTACCTTTGCGGTAGCTGCTCCAAAGCTTTTGGATAGCCTTCCGCTACCAATCAAATGCTCCCCCTTCACTGACACTTTCAAGACAAATCTTAAAAGGTACATGTTTTCAATGGCCTTTGGTTGTTTGTAGTGGTTTTAGGATTTTATAATCTTTTTAAGTATATAATTGTTCTCACTGGTGTTATTCTAAATATTGCTATATATTTGTGTGTCATTCTTTTATTTTCTACAGCACCTTGGTCAACTGCGGTTGTTTTTAAATGTGCTGTATAAATGATTTGATTTGATTTAACAAAAAGGTCGATCTCTGTAGAGGTTCTTTCCATATAGTATGTCAATGGCAAAATCAAGCACTTCTAGTGGACGTTAATTGACGGTGCGAACATGCTCTGATTGGTCACATTGTTGCTCCTATGAGTCACTTAGACACAAAAACATGGGAAAATAGGCTTCAGGTTAACCAATACTCAACATAGCCTTTAATATGTGGTTAACTGTTTACAGCTTTATTGTTAATAGGTCATTTTATTTATTTATTTTTTTTTTTTTAAGTAAACTGACATTTATCTGCAGATATTGGCCTTAAATCCAGCACTGACAGTCTCTATCAGTTTCATTCATATGCGAGTCATCTATTGTGGAAGTTATACTATACTATACTATACTAAATAATTTAACTCTTTTTTTGCGTCTGGTTTAAGACAAAAATGTCTCAGAACAGCCTCTTAAAATTAAGATTCCCATTTTTATAGAATAAGTCAAATAAATTGTAAAAAAAAAGAAAAAAAGTACCAAATAAAAAATCAACCAAAAGGTCAACTTGATAACTAATAATAATAATAATATAAATAATAATAATAGTAGTAATTAGATGTATCTGCCCCTATTGAATTAAAAGATAAAAGCTCTTTCTTCCAAATCTATTTTAAATGTGTGTGTGTGTGTACATGTGTTCACACAGAGTACCACCTTTATGTGTGTGTGTGTGTTTGCATGCTTTCCCCATCTGTGCAAGTGAATAACGAGGCGGTTTGTGCGCGTCTGTCGGCACACGTGAGAACCGTTGCAAGCGTGTGTATACCAGGTTGTGTGAACTGTGTGTGTGTGTGCATGTGTGATTGCATGCAGGTTTTCAGGCCGGAGAACAAAAACATTTCTCCACAGGTGACGGCTCTTTACGAGTCTCTTCCACACTCGTTTTATTAGCCTCCCATTTTCCTTTCAACCACCAGGACTGTTTTTTTTTTTTTCTTTTTTTTTTCTGGCATAGTCACCATGCAGGCGTTTTCCCCCCGTCTCTCTTTCACCAATATCCTTTGATTTAATTACTGCCACATGCTGCCGACTGCCAGCGATCGTTAGTGAGAGAGCCGCCTCGACCAACACGGAGTCGTGACAGGCCGAAGACACAGAAAACGCACGGAAATAAAGCACACACACACAAACACAAACACATGGAGGCTTAAAAAGAAGACAGATGCACAAACAGCTCTGTATTAATTTACAAGTGAGGACCCTCGCTGTCTGTGTTCCTTAAGTAGTCGCTGGTCAACAAATAGACCCAGCGCTAACTGCTGTAAAAATCACAGTGTCTATTTTTAAATCTCCAAACCTGTTCAAGAAACACGGATGGAAAAACAAAAACAAGCAGTGAGAGAATTCAAAACCCGATCCTGACTAAATTATGTTTTTATCCAACATGTCTGTTCCTGTTTGGCCTGAAACAGATGAGGACACACAGAAATCTGTGTGCACTGTATGTGTGTCCTTTGTGTGCAGCTCAGCTGATTCCCAGTGGGAAAATGTGTTCTCTTTCAGCCTGCCACTTCACTTAGGAGGTCAGAGGTCAAAGGTCAAGCACCTGCAGCTGATGAGGGGTCAATGTCTTGCTCAAGGACACAATGGCAGGGCAGATGCAGGGTTGATGGAAAATTTGAAACCACACCCCTCTGCTTTATCACTGCGTGATATATAGACTCCTTAAGGTATCAGACACTTTAATGTAATGCTTTTAATGATCTATTTAAGGTATTTTTTAAATACATTTTTTTTATACACCCCACAAGTAAAAAAACAAGTAAAAAAAAGTCTGACAAAGGGAAAGAGAAAGAAAGAAAGAAAGAAAGAAAGAAAGAAAGAAAGAAAGAAAGCACTTCCCTTTGTTGCCGCAGACAACAGGAAGGTAGACAAGAGGAAGAGAGACGACATGAAACAAACACACGGCAGAGGTAAAGAGTTGGTGTTGAGCCAGTTGGCTGTCTGACAGCTCATTAAGTGCTTTTATAAATAATCAATTGATGAAGTAATTAACGACAATCTCTAAGTTTCAGAGAGACACAGCGAGAGAACATTTTCTATAGAGGACTGTCCATCATAGATTCAAACACACACAGACACACACTATCCCACAAACACACACAGGGAGTGTGTACATCTACTGCTGGCATAGACATCAGTGTTTTGCTCAAGGACTCCTTAAACGTGTGTACGGACCAGGGCTGAGCAATACTGAATTGATCTGAATTGAATAATATTGCAATATTTTTAGGCTACATCATGATAAACGAAATAAGACTAATTCTAAAAAGTTAAATGATGTACTGTTACAATAAAGTTAAATCATGTGTTGCTATAATAAACTTAAATAAAATATAATATAATATATATATATATATATATATATATATATATATATATATATATATATATATAATATAAAATATTCTGAAGTACCCAGCTTGTCTCAGACCTGAAGTGTTGATGTTTGTGCTGTTAACTTGAAGCTTATGATCGACAGTTAGCTGTTAGCAGTTAGCAGAAAGTTAAACTGTTTGCCGCGGCGCCATTAAACGTGAGAATTCATTCACTGTGAGACAAACTAACAGCTCCCCAGTTTACATATTAATAATATCTGCAAGACACACTCATGCCGCTGGCTTAAAAAACATCACACAACAAATTAAACTCGGTGTTTGTGATAAACACATTTTATACATTCCACATGATGCATTGGGTATAATCAATATATCGCCCAGCTCTGCTACAGATTAAGGACTGAACCGCCAACCCTGTGATGCGACTGGACAACATGGGTCTAGATGCAGAGCCACAGACACCTCATCCTCATCACTGCAACTGAGAATCCCTTCAGCAAGGGCCCTACCCCTAACTGTTTTGGAAATGATTTGGTCCAGCTGATAGGGGTGTCAGATCAATAAATGCCTCAATGTGTTGTTCTAGAAGGAACAGACTTGGAGGTGATGAGCTTGCCTTGAATAAGACACAGTACAGGACACCTATTTATGAAACAAATCACATGCTTTGGGTAAATGATGTCAGATCCACCATAATGTGTGCTTCATGTCAAGCCATTTTACTTATATGTCGCCAAATCATACCAGAAGTTATCCCAGAACATTCTTCATATTGAGCAGGTCTAGACCAAGACAAAGCACATGGGCAACAGTGGCAAGCAAGTCCTGCAAACAATGAATTCAGACAAACCGACCCTTGAACCCTAATCTGATTCTGGTCTTCCATTTTGACGACTTTGCAAATCCAAACAACATGCGACTCACCACTTGGACTGGACCTTTCTTTGCACTACACTGAAAATAATTCACTCCAGTAGGAAATATAGCCATTCATCATCGTACAATTTGTTTTAAATAAGTGGTTCACAACTTTTTAGTTCATAGGCCCTTGAAACAAAGTAAGTCTTACTCATAACTCCTTGCAAGTCCTTCTCAGACTGATGAGACAGGTCCAAAGAGCTAAAAGTACTTCCTGCTTCACAAGGAAAATGCATAAATTGAAGAGAAACATAAAAAGTATTTTGTGTAACTGAAGTTTTTTACTCCCTTTAATCATCTTGTGCCCCCTCAGGTTCGTCTTAGGGAACTCTTGAGGGGTCCTGACCCCCAGGTTGGGAGTCACTGCTCTAAGAGACAGAGCCAGGTTTGATTTGAAAGAGCCCTTTATCACATTACCACAAAGGCAAATAAATCCAAAGGACATCACCTGCTGGTGTTCATCAAAGACGTAGACGGAGGAAAAGAATCCCAAAAAGAAGAGAGAAACACAAAGAGAGATGACACATGTCGAGCAATTTGATTGGTTGTTTGCTGCCACCGTGACAAACATACTCGTCACACACACACACACACACACACACAGACACATAACACACACACATATACAAACGTGTTCTCTCAGATGGCATGGTGGCAGCCGGCCCGACAGCCAATCAAAACGCCCGTTGCAGGGCACGCGGCCAATGAGACCTCTGCTCTCTGCGGCAGCCAAGCTGTCAGGGTGAGAACAAGAGTGTAGGAGGCAGCAAGTGTGTGTGTGTGACTACGCGTCGCACACATTGTGTAAGTTTGAGTAACTTCAATGAATATTTATGGATTTATTTTTATCTTTACAGAAGATGATCGTTTTCAAAGATGATTTATTGTCTCCTTTGTTTATATTTATTGGATTTAAATGGACTCCTTTTATATTAATTGATGCTGATTTTTATTTTACCTGGGGTTAATTAAATATATCGAAAAGCTCCTCGAGCAGTGGGTTCATTTATTGGTTGCGTTTGAGGACAATTTCTCTACCTTATTGTTTTCTGTGTTTAATTTTCATGCAGTTTTTCTGTTTGATCTTTTGTAACTTGGCGGTCGTCCACACTGAACCTGTTCTCCCAAATGATGCTTCATAAATAAATAATCACTGTGTAAATAAATTAAACTGATGACATATACAGTCATGAAGGTCATGAGCCGAACACGTGTGCGTCACCTTGGATACACGCAGGACATCCGGCCTGCTGAGCTGCTGCAAACAACAAACTACTGACAGATGGAGAAAGACTGAACACAAATAACCTCGGAAAAGTTTATATTTTCAAAAATTCAAACAACTGTCAATCACAAATCAGGACTGCTCTGTGATCAAATGTTATCTAAACATATGTGGATAAATTTGGGATGGCTCTGTATGTGTGTGTATGTGTGTGTGTGTGTGTGTGTGATCCTGGTTTGTCTTCATCATCTCCATCACCTTCTCTAAGATGGCTGCCACGGCATTGAATCAGATTTGTGGATTCCAACTCAGAAAGTTGGAGCATTACAACACGGCCAACGTCACCAGAGTGCTGGGTCGCAGGGACCCCGTTGCCGAGGCAACACGCCGGCAGGCACCTAAACCGAGCCAAAAGCTAAGATGGCTGCCGTGGCATGTTAATTATTGAAGAAGGGTGCAGACGGAGAGTGGGGAGCAGCGAGCACGGCTGCTGGTGGGATGCTGGGTCACAGCTATCCCGTTGCCACGGTGATGCAAGCTGGTGACGGGTGCCCGGGTCTCATTCACCACGGCAACGTAACATGGCAACCGGAGCATCCGGCACACGCGCCATCCCAAAACAAACCAAACGCTAAGATGGCTGCCGCAGGAAATGAGTGACGAACTGAGACACTGTTCACCTGCTGATTCAGGTCAAAAATCATTCAGAGTGTGAAGAGACAAAATATTTTACTTTACTGGATATCACCAAATATTAATTTATAAAATAAAGCTAGACAAAGGGGGGGGGGATCCAGGGGCTAGTCCCCTGCAATATTTAATACATGGGGAAAAATGTCAAAGTAGCACAAAAAAGGGCTCAAATTGGTGTGTAAAAATTCCCTATAATGCAGGATATTTCATGTCTGATGCTCAAAATTTCTGGCGTAGGACCCCCCAAACCTCCACATTTCATATGTGCTGCCCCAAATGTGGAAATAAAACCTGCACCACTGTATAAATCCAAACCCTGGTGTAACAAATAAAATGACCCCGTAGTTAAATGAATAAAAAATAACCTTTAATTTATCCCAAAAAATAGCTAAACCAGAATTTAAAACATAAAACCAAACTTTACTTTATCAGGTAAAACCACGTTGTAGTGTATCTGATAAAAACCCAACTGTACTCTAACAGTTAAAACTAAACTTAAGTTTAACAGATTAAACTGGACTGTAGTTTATCAGGTAAAAAAACCCCGAAAGATTAACCTAACCTAGTATTTCTCACACGAACAGTACTAATGAGAAACAGCTAATCACTATGAGTTTGGTTTCAAATTATCAGTCGAGTTAATGCGAACGTAGATATAATGTCATAATATTTGCTCTGCTGTAACTATCAAGTTGTTGTTTTTAACAGTCGCAGCAAAGGACGGAAAGAGAAGGAGCACTAAAGCAGCAAACACACCGACATACATTAACACATCTAATCCTTCATATTCCTCGTTTTGGCTTGCAGAGATTTTAACCCGTGACCTCTTCCTGTTGAGAGAGGCTGCGCAGCCATTAGACCATCCGGCTGCATCGTTACATCACCGGATCTCTTTATGCCATCTTTATCTCACGTCCATGTAGGATAAATTTAAAGGTATTTCAGCGTGACTTGATGGTGTTGAACCAATCTCATGAGGACAAGTGAGTGGAAAAAGTATAATTAATTTCCACTAAATGTGTGAATATGAAGTCAAGACAAAGTTATTTAAAAACAATTTCGGGAGGGGATCAAGGTCAGAAACACGCATCAGAGGAACTTGAATGTTTCCTCATGCTCACCAAAGTCTAGGAAAGTAAAGTATGAAAAATTAACTAGATGACAAGTTTCTGCTGAATAAATCATGGAAGATAAGTTGATCTTTCTGCATCAAAATGTATTTTGAATGTCACACTCCAGCTATAACCTACAAAATATAAAAGTACTTAACCATCCAATTAAGGCGACTACGAACATGAGAAGGAAAGGATTAAACGTAATAAAATTGTGTGAGATGGAGCTACAAATGCAAACAGAGTCCTCAGTGTCCCACAGATGGGACACAGTCGGTTAGTGGGGAAGTTGTTTATATCATCTGATCTAAATTTGTGCATCCCTTTCTGCAGAGCTTTATCACAATCCACCAGTTTCAAACACTTTACTTCTGTTTGATCCCAGTTCAAATTCACAAAGAATAAAATTCAAGCTGATGTACAAAATATTTGGGAGAAAAAGAGCAACATTAAATGAGTAAATAGAAGCCAGAGGATGCAGAGTGCTCGGTGCTCTCGTTTCTCCAGAGATGTTGCGGCTTCAGAGGTTGTTCCAAGAGCCTGACAGTGTAAATCAAGCCCACCTTGACCAGTTCAAACGGAGCGGACATCTGATTCTGATCCCGTTCAGCCTGGTGATCCATAAAAATGTTAATAAGGATTAGAGTATCGGCCTCCTGTGTGGACTGACTCACTGCACTCCGGTCCTGTTTCCACTGGGCCTGAAAACTGCCTGTTTGCCTCTACAATAACCTTTTTTAAAAAAACAAACAAATGAATGGACAAACAAAAGAAAGAAAAAAATACAGCCACAATATTGGCAAGAATAACAACTGACTGGTGAATTAGCTATTCTTAGCTGCTCACCAGTAACAAACCTGGAAATGTAAAGTTTGTCCTAAGAGCGGCGCCAGAGGAAAGGTCATAGGTTCAATATAATTTACAGGGTTCATCCTCTGAGGAGCTGGATAGTGATCAGTACATTTTAACATCTGGCCATTAGTTTTCAGGATAAACTCTAATTGGCTAAAATAACAGTCAAGTAATGATGGTGGCACTAGACGCAGAGTCAGGAGGTTTAAAATAATTGGGAACCAACCTCTGGGGAGTAAGCACAATCATGCTAAATTTAAAACACTGGCAAGTAATTATTAGAGTAAGATATCTCACGATCATATTGTGGGGCACTAAGGGACAACCTAATCACATGTTGGCATTGTATGTTTCTACAAACCCCCAAAACTATGCTGCGTTTGTACATTATTATGTAATGGATACGTTGCTTAATGTGTTGTTAGGTTTAGACTTAAAAACCACTTGGTTATGGTCGGAAAAGACTATGTTTTGGCTTAAAAATCCCGATTTTGGTGGCGCTATCTTCGCAGGAAACACAACAATGTCTCATTGAAAACAACGGCCTTTCATGGCACTATCCCCAGCGGAAACGCAGCGATGAGTTGCTAAAAAAACACAAACAGGTTTTGTTGTTTGTAGAACTGCGACTGGTCAGCATGTTTTCTCTAACAAGTTTCTGATGGTAGAGATCATAGAGTTCTTCAGAAAGTTGAAGAAATGCTCAGAAATCTGTTCAGTAACAAACATCTACCTCAAGAAACTCAAGCATGTCCAGTTGCCTATGATAAAACACTCCAGATTCTGTTCCCCACGACTGTCACTGTCTATCACAATGAATTATATTACATTACATGTATTTGCCAGATTTTATCCGAGGCGACTCAATACACCCCCCTCAAACACAAACTAAAAGCATACTCACTGCTGCAGTAAAAGTAGCAAATACAAAAACAAGAAGAGCAATTGGACAGCAGCAGTCCCCTGTACAGTAACGGCAAACCAACCTTGCCATTGTGGCTCAACATCACAAGGCGAATGTAAACACAGTGACTGAAGAACATCATATGCTTTAAAATCATCTTTGTACTGCTTTCCCTTATCCACATTCCCCTTAACTTAAAACCACTTATGAGTAGATCATGAGTACTGTCACTAGTCTAGGGCTACAACTAACGATTATTTTCATTGCTGATTAATCTGTAATCTGACTAGCTGTTCGGTCAATAAGATGTTAGAAAATAGGCGAAAAATCAGTGTTTCCCAAAGCCCAAGATGATGTCCTCAAATGTCTTGTTTTGTCCACAATCCTCTTTTTTTAATTTACTCAAACCAACTGATCAATTATCTAATTAGCTGGTGATTAATTCAATAGTTCACAATTGTTACAGCTCTACAGCCATCATATAAATTAATCCAAATATTAATTCCCCGTCTCAGCCTGAACCAGTGACCCCTCAAAATCCACCACAGAAGAAGCAGTTTTCAGCAGCACTGTGGAGACGCAGCCAGTAAGAGCCTCTAATAGCCAACATATGGAAGCTCGCTGGTTGCCAGCAACACAATCAGGACTACATTATTTGGCCCACACTGGAATAATAAAGGAGCTAGATCAAAGAGCTGATTACTTCAGCACTCCAGAGCTGCAGGATTCTTTTCTGTTTGTTCTTTCTTTATGTCGTCCTTTATTTCTCTTTGTTGTCTTTGACTCATTCTTCTTCTTTCATTTTCTTCCTTTCTTTCTTCTATGACCAGGTATAGCCCCCTCACTGAAAACGAGCACCGTATGGAAGCTGGGTAGCATCTATCATCATGGCTATTGATGGACATGTGTGTGTGTGTGTGTGTGTGTGTGTGTGTGTGAGAGAGAGAGAGAGTGAGAGAGAGAGGGAGAGAAAGAGCAGTGATGCTCTTGGCTGGAGATGCATTTGAGTACAAACAGCAGCATAAAACAAATCTAAATGGATGGAGAGTGAAAACAGACAGCGTCATGTCAACCAGATGTTTGATCACATGTACAACCTTTTCTTTTAGATAGACAGATAGATAGACAGATAGATAGAAAAAGCATCAAGTTTAAAAAGCTTCATTGTGTTCAGAGGATGCAAATCGAGCTTTAACACAGTGACAGCAGGATGTGGAGCCTCAAACTGTTTGTTAGGCTTTGTTATTATGTGTGTGTGTGTCTGACCTATTTGCATGCAGCCCGGCAGTGCCAGTGCGGGACAAAATGGGCATCAAACCAATGGTCCTCTCAGCGTGGCACACCGGCAATAGCTGTGTGTGAGTGTGTGTGTGTGTGTGTGTTTAGGTGTGTTTGTGTGTGATGGCCAATTCTGTACAGATACTAGCCCACTTCAACATGAAACAATGTGTCACTTGGTTTTCAAAAATATAAACAGAAAGTGTTGCTCTTTGTTTCTGTCATACAGGAGGTAAGTCAGGCTAACGTGGAGCCAAGCACTGACACAATGTCCTCACAACTGATGTTCATTTGTAAAAAAACAAAATGCAGCAATGTATCAAACAGATTAATCAACCCAGTCGCAGAGTAAACCATCATTTCTGCAAACCACTGATATGTAACTTGTGTACATTATTGTGTCACAGATATGTTAAAACTTTATGTTTCTACATCATGTGGTTATCTTTAGGCACAAGGACCACTTGGTTTTGGTTAGGAAAATATCATATGTGGCTTAAAATTCCCATTTCTTTTTAGCACAATCGCTACTGGAAATGCCACTGATGTCTTGCTCAAAATCATCCGGTTTTGGTGGCACAATAAAAGCTGGAAAAGCATCCAATGTATCACTAAACAATTTTGAAGGCACAGTCACTGTTGGAAATGCTGCTGATGTCTCCCTAAAAAACAACAAGCTTTGGTGTCACAATCACCGCTGGAAATGCTGCCGACCTCTTGCTTAACAATATCCAGTTTTGGTGGCACGATTTGTGCTATAAATACTGCCAATGTCTCGCTGAAAAACACCTGGTTTTGGTGGCACAATTGCAGCTGGAAATGCTGCTGTTGTCTCCCTCAAAGCCATCCGGTTTTGGTGGCACAATCAAAGCTGGAAATACCGCCAATGTCATGCTTAAAAACCCAAGGCTTTGGTGGCACAATCATGGCTGGAAAAGCATCCAATGTCTCGCAAAAAACCCCCACAAGTTTTGGCAGCACAATACCAGCTGGAAATGTCACTGTTGTCTGGCTAACAAACAACCAGTTTTAGTGGCACAATCTATGTTGTAAATTCCAGTGATGTCTCACTGAGAAACACATGGTTTTAGCGGCAAAATCGCAGCTGAAAATGCTGCTGTTGTCTCACTAAAAAATCCCCAGTTTAGTTGTCTGCTGGTCTTGAACAGTGGTCTCCAGCTTGCCAGCCATCTTGCCTAAGTGTAACACCATCCACCATCCCCTCCACCTCGAGATGACAAAGTCAGCTCATATACATGTAATCAGAACTATCCGTGGTTGGCAGAAACATACAATGCCGACATTTTCTCCTAGCGACTGTGCTGAAACAATCAGGTTGTGAGATTGTAACAAGAAAAGACGTGTACACAATGTTTTGCATTCAGGTGCTTTAGGTCTTCCAAAGACTGTTGGTAAATAACTGACAATAAAAATTTATGTTGCCTTCTTCTGTTGTCAAAAATTATTGTGTTTAAAGGTGTTATAGACAAATGGGTAGACAAGGGAATGTACAGTAATTAATAAAAAAAAATGCCCTGACATCACCAAAACAAATCTCTAGAAATATCCAGTTATAAAATGACAAATGCCACATCAATGACTTTAAAGTGGACACACACCTAAAGGCACCATATAGGAGCCACCAGCATTAAAGCCCCAAAACACTCGTCCAAATCTCTGACTGAACACTGAATTGTCTGATCCTCACATAAGCTGTCACCGCCACTGAAGCTAAACTGCGAACAGAATGTGTGTGCACAAACACACCGCTAACTGCCATTCAGCTGTACTGTGCTGCATTGTGTTACAGTTTTGTTGTCTTGTTGTTTAAAGTGTGACAGCTGTCCGGTGTTAATCAGCGAGCCCATGCAGCCTCCCTAACAGCTCACCACAGCATGACTGACCCACTAAAACACACACAGACACACTCACACTCACACACACACACACACACACATACGCTTAACAAAACGACGACAGCCCCATTTTCCACTTTGATAATGAAGACTTGGTAGGTTTTATATGTGCGTGTGTGTATGTGTGTGTGTGCAGGGGGGCTCCACTGTGAACATGTGTGTCAGTGCCTGTTTAGAGTGGTGTCTTATACATACACACACATGCACACACACATAAAACACACAACTTCTCTTTATTCTCTCGCCAAAAATGTTAAGTTACTTAAGCTTGCCTTTTGCTGTGAAGCTTGTGCTTAGTACATATGAGAATAGGCTTTAGCGCACACACACACACACACACACACACACACACACACACACACACACACACACACACACACACACACACACACACACACACACACACACACACACACATGCACACCCCAAAAACAGCAAATCAGCCATTGAAAATCACCACTGCTCCCAGCTAACAGTAAAAGGAGTGAATGTTTGAGCGACAGCAGCTACACCACGCAGAAACCAAATACTCCTGAGCACAGTAGAACCATGCAGGACAGACAATCACAGCACAAAGAAATAGGAGCTGAAGTGATAATGTAGCGCAGACAGTGTTTTACAACAGTACAGGACATTAAACCCCAGCTGGGGTTTTGTTATGTTTTATGAAATTGAAGCTGAGTGAGTAAAATTCAACTAAAGCACTGAATAAATCCCGTGCTACAAATACACCCTTATTTCTTCCAATACAATCATAAGTCTCAAATCTTAGGTCACATAAAACACTTTCTTCAAATATTATTAACCCACAAAACTGTAGTTAAATTCAAAAGCAGTAGCCCAAACTCAGCTGCATCCACAGAGTCCAATGTGGATTTATAGCTTTCCTAATATCACTACAAGTATTAATATCCCATTTATTTTCCATTCATTCAAACCGAAGCCAAAATGGCATCCAGCACGACTGAAGCGCAGTTCAAAAGTAGAAAAATCAGCACGGCCGCTGGAGTACATTTGCAAACATCAGTCTACACAAGATGTGTCTCTTGGATGATTTACTGGCTGATATTGGTATCGTTGCTTGCAGTGTGTCAATGTCAAATCCTTTTTTTCCTGCATTAGTTTTTCAACACTTTGCAATGTCAAGGTTTCTTTAAATGCTGCCTCTATGGCGGATGTTCTGTTACTTTTTTCAGAATCAGAACACCTCATCACAGCTGCTGAGTTGATCCAAAATGTATTCAAAGTGAACAGACTTGATGGATTTATCCAACAAATTCTGCATATAAGCTAAACTGCGAACTAAATACCAACATTAAGCACTGATAAGATGTTCCCTCAATAAACCATAATAGTGGATGGGTGGATTTTTAGCTCACTAGCTACTATATCTTGAAGTTGAAGCCTAGACTCCCATCCTAAAGCCCATCAAGGTCCAGACTGTTACCCTGAAGGTTACACCTACTGCTGTCTGTATGACAGTTACAGGTAGCTAGCTGACCGTCATAACCAACAGTGCCCAACTGTGATACCATAGCTAGAAGGGACCACACAGGAGGGTTTTGGGCTGCTGCGGTGCACTGTGCAGTGCCTTTACTGGAGATTTAAGGATGTTAACAGCTGTCACTGCAAAATGTGCCAATATGAGCGGCCATCCGGGGCCCCTTTTCCCAATTTTTGTGGGTAGTGGGCAAACATTTGCCTGGTTTGCTTTTCCTGATCATGCATCCACGGAAGATAGCATTAGCTTCTGCAAGTCTTCTTTAGCAAAAATCCAACAGGTCCAATGATTAGTGCACAGCATGATGTTCATTTTGTACATTATGGTCCCATGTAAAGTAAAATAGATTATAGAGCAGGACGTGCTTTATAACGTGGCCACCTTTTTATTGTTAAGTCACTAACAAGGCAGTGTACTTGGGTTCTTATTCAGATCCACCTCTCGCTCTTTCACAGCTCCACCCGCTTGTCCAAATATAGTCACTCCTGGCTACAGAAAACCAAGATGGCGACGGCGAAAAATGCCAAACTCAAGTTCAAAATGGGAGCAGACGAACCGATGGGTCACCTCTTTTATACAGTCTTTGGTGCTGACTAGCAAGACATTATTTAGTTGGTTTCAGTGATCAAATGATCAGATCCCAATCATAAATAGATAGAAACAGCAGGTTACACTCACTGACACGAAGGTCTATACAAATCCAATATGGCTGCCAGATGGCTTGTGACAGTACGTACAGCTGAAAGGCCTCTGTACCCTGATGGTCTATGTGCATCTCCAGCCAGCCAACCAGATACATGAACCATCCTCTACTGCTGCCTGTCCCCCGTCTGCCAGCTGACCTTGATGTTCAGAGGTCTGAACAGGCTGGCAGGCGCTCAGTCAGACACCGGGAATCTAACCTGTGACTCAGAGACAAGAGAGCTTTCTCTTCCCATGGACGGGTCAGGGTGGAAATACCCAGCTATCCAAAGAATGCCGACCCATTCCGCTCTGTTACAGTCCACCTTCCCTTATGGGACACACACACAGATGACTCACTGTTTGACTATGTGTGTATTGATATGCATGCGCATCATTTTGGCAGCTGCGACCTCGCATATTAAAGCCGAGGGTTTATGAAGAGAGAGAAACTGACCAGTGTGTGTTACACAACCTACAGATTATTGACGAAAAACAGATCCTGTGTTTATTTTCACTGTATTTGACAAATTCTATGTGCATTCACACACATCTTCGCTGGACGAAAAGGTCATAAAGCAATGTAAATAGAGGCTGTACTTTAAATATATATATGTACTGATAAATCAGAGATGAACAGCAGAGCAGCATGATTCAGGTCAGGTGTTGGTCAAACAATATGAAAGAAAAAAATGAAGACAGGGGTTAACACACACCAGAAAACTCAGCTCTGGACTAAGGTAAGGTATTTATTTTAACACTTCAATGCTACTCTTCATCTTTAACAGTTGCCCTTTTTTCTCAGACTAATTTAAGTTTATTGAATGAGCTGGTGAGATTTTTTTTTTAGGTCTACCTTGAATATTGTGCATTTTTAATTATATTTTATATATATTTTGTAGAAAAAGACAAAGAAAACAGAGAGAAAGAAAAATAAAATCTGATAAAAGCACAACTGCGAGACAATTTCATGACTTCTATAGTCTGATACTTTTATTATTAATTGTAGGCCATTTCGCAAAACTACAGACATGCCCTTTATCGAAATACGTCCAAGATATAGAGTGCTGTACACCTGAGAAAACTATATAAAACACCACATTTGCAACACTGCAGCTCAGGCCTTTAATCACAAAGGCTGCCACACTCTCAACTCACCGCATCTCTTTTCACTGCAGTTAAACAAAAAGCACCATAACACCATTTTCAAAAAGAAATGAAATATTTATTTAACCTCTGATGACCAATACCATCACGCATCATTTGACTCTCACGGCCTCATTTTAACACGACACAGAGTACGGCTGCATTAACCCCCAACCTTAAACCACACATTTAAAAAGAACACATAAATGGGAAGTGAGCAATAAAGATGAACCTCCAGCTTAATATCACACAGACACACGCAGCAAATGAACCTCAACTTACCAAACTACATTTAAAAAATACAGAAATACATACGATGCAAGTCTATGCAAAGCACGTCCGAATGAATAAAAGTAATCTTACACCTTGTTGCAAAATTAAACAAGAAATCGTCTCATTATCACCGACACATCAGCAGCCGCTCTGACATTTCTATTTCAAACATGTGACAGCTATGACATCACTAATGACCTGCTAATTATCCTTTTCTCTACATTAGTAATGAAGAGCAGAAATATACAAGAAATCATGAAAGAGGGACGTTTGGTCGCTCTGTGACTGAATATTGAAATGAAAGAACATCACACATCCACAGAGCCTACTGTAGTCCACACTATAAACACATACAGAGACAGTAAGCCAATCAGACATAAATATCACAAATAAAAAAAATAAACAAAAAAGGAAAATGTCTCAGCTCTTCATCAGCAACTGAACTGATATTTCTAAAACACGTGGCACCAAATCTAATAAATTCTTTTAATTATCAGATCATCTGGCGGGTTATTTGTTTGATGAATCTTTAAATAATAATAATAGTATTAAAAAAACGTCAGAATTGTCCGAGATAAAACTGATATTTTATGATTTCCCAAACAGTCTGATGAAACCCCCCAAAAAATATTTAAATACATATTTTCAGCGTGAAAACTGATTTTAACAGCTGACTGATGATCATGATTCTGAATGATTGATTTTCTGTTGCATAAATACAGAAAGCAACTTTAAAAACAAACAAACAAACAGTAATGATCTGAGGTACGTCTGAAAGCACCACACACCTCTGCTCTGTTAGACAAGCAACCATCACCTAAAGGGGTCAGTAAACACATCCCTGTCTTTTTAACTTACTTCCTGTTTAATAAAAAAATGCATTTAGTGTGTAAAAACTGCAGTGTGTGTGTGTGTGTGTGTGTGTGTGTGTGTGTGTGTGTGTGTATCAGTGTGTGTATCAGCAGCATCAGTGTCAGATAATCTGATGCAGAAGGATTAAATTTAAGCCTGAACGGTGTGTTGGGCTTTAACCGGCCGGACATCACACACACACACACAAACACAAACACACAAACACACACACACACACACACTCACACACACACACAAAATTGAAGTGAGTGGAGACTGACTGACCTCACTGACAGGGCAGCAATTGGTGCACACACACTCACACGCATACAGACCTTTTTAAGTACATACAATATTTTTCACCCTTACATAAAAACAGCCTATTAAACAAAACATACAGTATGTTAGAGCTGCAGCGATTAGTTGATTAACTGATCAATCGAATCATATAAGTAGCTATAAGTGATTAATAATTTCAGCCATATTTTAAGCAAAAATGTCAAATATTTGCTGCTTAGAGCTTCTTAAATGTGAGAATTTACGTTTTTTCTTTGACATTTATGAAAGTAAATGATGTATGATGTAGTAAATTCATATTTTGGGAGTCTGGGATTTTATGGAGGAAACAATTAATTGATCAATCACGAAAATAGTCATCAAATTAATCAATACAAATAAGCCAGAGTGAAAAACAGACGGTGATGAACCACAAACACAGTCATCAAAGAAAAAGACGTGTTTTCAGCTTTTATTAAAAAAAAATACAATAAAAAAAGAGGAAACACAAATATGAAGAAAAGGAGCTTGTTGTAACACAGGCACACTTTTACAAATTCAAACACACACACACACTTATCGCAGCAGTTCAAAGTTTGTGCTTGTACACAAAGAAAGGACATGTGAACACACACACACACACACACACACACACACACAAATATACACAAACACGCAATAAATTCAGCTTTTTTCAAGTTGTTCAAACAGAACAACTCAAGCAGATGGAGATAGAGGCCTGCGCGCGCGCGCACACACACACACACACACACACACACACACACACACACACACACACACACACACACACACACACACACACACAATGCGTCTATTTATAAAGTTATAATTGCATAACACGCTGTGCTCTAATTCCAGCCTACTGAGCACACAGGATGTCCACACACACTGGCTTCACAATGGCAACACACACACACACACACATATATATATATATATATATGTATTAACTCCTCGTACACAGAACAGAGTGCACATAAACGTGTGAAAAACACACTCTCATTTTATGCTTGCATGGGGGGGAAAAAGTGATGTAAAGAAAAAAATTAATTCACACTACCAAACACACACACAGCATCTCCTGATGAAACACCAGTGTTAATACGCAGAAACACGTCCATCTGCATATTTACTGCTGCAGGCGTGAAAAGCTGCTGTCTGTAGTTTTAATAATTTCACAAGAAGAGAATTTAAAAATGTTTCCTGATTCATTAACATTACATAACACTTAAATTTTAATGCTATTTGTCTGAAAAGTATTTTTTTTTTTTTTTTGATGATTTTAGAGGTGGATTCAAACGTCATTAGAAAAAGACTACATTTAAAAAAAACACAAACCCTCAAAATAAATTAGTCATTTATCTGAAAAATTGGGACCAATAATCTTATTTAATACAGGAATTTTATTAGAGGAGTTTGGCCTTGACCTTTGACCTCCTCTCGACTGGTTTGGGTTTTAAACTGCTGCATCTGCCGACAGTAAACAGACTAAAATTAAAGAAATATAAATGTATAAATACACATTTCTTTGCAAGAACTTAAACTAAAAATCTGTCTGAATAAACATTTTTATGTTACATTAATTTAAAAAGACTGACTGAGAAATCATATTTTGTATCCAGCTATAATTGAAGTTCATTAACTAAAAAAACTGTGAATTAAAAAACAACAACCAATAATTAAAATCTTCTCACATTTGGTCCCAGCAAAGCGGCGAGCGCACACTAAATGGCAGCGAAACAGAATCATCAGTTTAAAGTGTTTAAAGTGTGTGTTTCCTGTAGCTGCACATTGAGAGAGGACTGCAGGATTTTGGCAGGCTGCTTCAGGACCCTCCTAATTAAAACTTACTGAATATTCAAATGCTGCGTTAGCATAACAATAGCCGGCTGGCCGGGCCGGCTTTAAATGAGGCCTTTTGTTTTAGCCGAGCTTTCTGCTGCCTCATTAAGCCGCTGGAGCTTAAGTTAGAGAGCCGACAGCCGCTAACCGAAGCTCGGCCCTCGGCCCTCACCCTCCTCCTCTCTCCCCCTCGCCGCCCTCCCCCACACTCTCCCCAAACCAAAGCCCAGATTCAGCCTCTTCACTGTTTGGTCTCGCCGGGCCGCAGCTTGCTGCTGCTGCTGCTGCAGATCTGTCCGAGCCTTTCTGCCTCTACCACTCTGCCCCAGTTTCCACTCGCTCCACTTCTCTGCCTCCGTAACACACCGAGCAGCCTGACTCTGCTCTCGCACAACCACAGACTCACCAACGCACCTCAAACCTGCCTTAGAAAAACCGGGCGCACGCAGACAAACACCATCGCTTTATCACGACGATTCTCTTATTCGCGTGTTCTCTCTTTCTGTCAGTGGACGGCGGGTGTGAACAAGCTGTGGCACAGACAGACAGAGCGAGACAGGGGGGCAAAGTGAAGATGGAAAGGAGCTTGGCACCAGATCAAGACCGTCGGCACAATGTGCCATCCAGCAGCCAGCCGCCAAACAAAGCGGTGCCACGCCGAGCCCCGTGGCATCGCCGCACTAAAAGAGCTCCAACTCCGGGGCGAAGCTGCCGAGATACAAAGAAGGCCCCTAAACTACGGGAAGAAAGCGGGCACAGAAAGGATAAGGCTGCGGAGCCGGTGGCCGAAAAGCGCGGTGCTGAGGCGTTCGGCGGCCGGATGGAGGCCGGAGAACCAACAGGCGCTGAGGAGACAGAAGCCGACTGTTGGTGTGGCAGCGTTCAGACAACAGAGGCTCTGTTTACAGCTACAAAACCATCTGAACACAGATTACTGTTTACCACAGAATTTAAGGTTATAAACATGTCAAGAAAATCAAAACATCAGTATTTGTTTGTAAATTTTCACATATAAGTCTACAAAACATGGATGTATAAAAGACAGATTAAATCCAATGAGAATTATAGAATATAAATAAAAACACAGAAATTCAATCAAACCATTTAGACAGGAAGGTCATAGATGTGTAAAAACTACAAAAAAAGCACCAAATCATTTTATGTAAAAATATTGTTATATTTTTTTCTCTACAAAATTAAATGTCTCCTTTTTCTGCATAAATGTATTTATGTGGGCAAATATTCACATCTACTCTCATGTATCGGGCCTGTAAGGTGCTACTTCAGACTTACTATCATTAATTTGAAAGCTGCTTAACTGTATTATTGCAGCTATTATTACAAACGCAAAAAAAAATTGGACCAAACTATATTTTTTTGTGCTTAGTCCCCTCATATTTTACTCTCCGTCCTCGCTGCCATCTCTTTATTTGCTCTTAAACTGGCGTAAAGCAGCAGCCAGGGAGTCAGAGGTGAGACAAAGGCAGACAGACAGTTCACTGACAGGTGGATCCGTAGGAAATCCCAGCCTTCCATCTTCATTTGCACCTGCGACTCGCACACGTTCCTGCTTTTAAGCGAGAAAACCTGTGAAACTCATTCGCTTCTCCTCGCTTTTTGCTTTACACCCTGTTTCTGCTTCATTTCTAGCCCTCACTTCACTTCATCCAACCCCCCCCCCCCCCCCCCCCCACCTCTGCTCCCCAAGTCTCTGTAAATCACTTCACCCTGTGACTGGTGTTTTACAGGTGGGGGTTACTGGGGGGGAGGCAGACAGACATACAGACAGACAGACAGGTTCATAGGAGGTCAGACAGCTTCATACGTGGTTGACGACTTTGTCAGATGTGTTTTTATATTTGTATCCAGACAGTGCTTTAGGGTTTTGGAGACACTGGAGAGCTCATTAGTGTCGTTTAAATGAAACATAATGACTAGTCTATCTTAAAGTGTGTGTGTGTGTGTGTGTGTGTGTGTTGTGTGTACATATATATAGCTGCATTTGCTGTATTTTATCAATGGTGTGAAAACAGGTTAAAAAATAATTATATAATCACAGATATCAATATTAAATACAGCTCTACATGTAATTATGACTGACTTTTTCAGCTTGGCCTTAAATGCATTTTCGAGGTTATGGTTAAAATAACATAATAAGCAATCACAAACATAATTTAAGGCCAAACTACGACGGAAAAATCAACAATTTACCGCGGTTTAGGGAGAAATAAGAAATATGTAAAGCCACAAGTCCCTGAATGAAACACGCGACCAAACAAACCCAAAAACCACACGTGTGTCATTCCGCCTCAGTGCAATAAAAAAAAGAATGCAACTCAAATTTAAGGGTGACATTTTGGTGCGTTTAAGTGCTTTAAAAAATAGAAATAAAAATTATTTCAAGGTTAATTTGAAGGCGTCAGATGCGCAAAGAAAATCAACACTTGGGTCTATTTTAATACAATATTTCTGATAGCGGAGGAGTGACACACGCGCACTGTAAACACACATACATCACATTTCAAAAGTGTCCAACCTATTTAACCAAGCGCTACCGCACTCCACACGCGCGCGCACACTCACTCACACACACATACACACGCACACACACTTTTATTCCCCGCGATAAACAACAGCACCGCTGTTTGTCCAAAAATAAACCCCGGCAGAGTCACAGTCCGCTCGCGCTTTGACGCGCGGCGGCGACCCGACGCGCTGTAGAGTTGGTGCGTAAAAAGCGACACACTTCACCTTCACACCTCCTCTCCTACTCCTCCTCCCCCCTCCTTTCTCCCCCCTCTCTTCCTCCCCCAAACCCTCCCGGAGTAAGACACTGAGACGGTAGAAGGGATGGAAGAGCGTGTCTTACCGCTTTGCCGTTGTAGTAATACATGAGTGAGCTGCCTGTCATCCCGGGGATGGTGTACGCACAATACATCGTTCCTCTCCTCCGCAGAAAGAAGAAAAACTCTATTTCTCCTCTTTTCTCCCTCCGCGTGTCTCTTCTCCCTTCCTCTCTCTCTCTGTTTTGGTTTATGACGCTCCCCCCGCCCCTTCTCTTCTCTTCTTCTCCACCTTTCTTCCTTTTCTCCTCCGCTGTTTCAACTTTTCTCGGGATTTGTTATGATCTCAAACTCTCGCCGCTCCGCTCGCGTGTCCCTGCCTGCGCGTTTTTTTTCCCCGCCGACAATTCCTTCAGTTGCATTTTCCCATATGGCCGAGCCGAGGCACGCGGAATATGCAAAGTAGGCAGAGAGAGAGAGAGCGCGGGGCCCCTCCCCTTCTCTCTCTTCCTCTCTCTCTCCTCACACACACATCAGCGCGCGCGCACGGAAAATATACAGAGAGCGAGAGAGAGGTTACACACACACACACACACACACACACACACACACACACACACACACACACACACACACGTACAGCCCAGGCGCTCGCGGACACGCGCGCGGTCGCCGACACTCTTTCAACTTTCCACAGTAAATCTGGAAGTCATCCCTCCCTCCGTCCTCGCGCGCTGCTGCAGCTCGCCGGCTGCCTTTGAACTGAGCCGAATATTCACTTTTTCCACCGCGTTCAGAGCGCGCGCTTCTTTCAACACACACACACACACACACACACACACACACACACACACACACACACACACACACACACACACTTCTCTTTTACTCCTTTTTCTGCTCCTTCTCTTCACTCACTTCATTTACTCTACACTCCTCTCTTGTTTCATCTCATCCCTTCCTCCTCTCTTCTTTTAGCCTATATTTTCCTTTCCTAGGCCTATATACGCTCCTTTCGTCCCTTGTTTCCTCCCCTCTCGTTTCCTACTCTCCTTCGCTGTTTCATCTGCTCCTACTTCTTCCATATCCCCTTGTTTCCTCCCACTGGGTTCCTTCTGTCCTCCACTGTTTTCCCCTCTTGTGTCCTACTCTCTTATGTCCTCCCTTATTCCCTTGTTTCATCACCCCTTGTTTCCTCCTCTTCGATTTCTTCCATTTTCCCCTTGTTTCCTTCTCTCCTCCACTGTTTTCACCTCTTGTATCATCCCCTCTTTTACCCTTGTTTCCTTCTCTTCTCAAGTTATGTCCACTCTCCTTCTTCCCTTTTACCTCTTCACTTATTCCCTTATTTTCTTGTTTTCTTCTCTCCTCGACTGTTTCCCCTCTTGTGTCCTTCCTCCCTTTTACCTCCTCTCTTAATCCCCCTTATTCCCTTGTTTCCTTCCCTCTCCACTGTTTCCTCCTCTTGTCTCCTTTCTCTCCCTTGTTTCTTCTCTGTCACCGTTTCCCTCTCTTGTCTCCCTTCTCCCTTTTACCTCCTCTTTTATTTCTCCCCTTATCCCCTTGTGTCCTTCTCCCCTCCACTGTTTCCCCTCTTGTGTCCACCCCCCCTTTTCCATCCTTATTCCCTTGTTTCCTTCTCTCCTCCACTGTTTTCTCCTCTTGTCTCCCTCCTCTCTCTTATCTCCTCTCTTATGTCCTCCTCTCTCACATTTCCTACTCCCTTCATTTTTTCCTATGAGCCTATTTCTTCCATTATCCCCTTGTTTCCTTCTCTCCTCCACTGTTTTCCCCTCTTGTATCCTTCCTCCCTCTCCCTCCTCTTATTTCCTCCCATACTGACGTGTTTCCTTCTCCCTTGTTTTGTTTTTCCATCCATTGTTTTCTCCTCTCATCACCCCTTTCCCATTCTCTCTTATTTCCTCCCTGTTGCCTTGTTTCCTCCCCCATTGTTTCCTTGTCCCCTCCACTGTTTTCTCCTCTTGTGTCCTTCCTCCCTTTTACCTCCTCTCTTGTTCCCTTGTTTCCTCCCACTTTGTTTCCTTCTCCTCTCCACTGTTTTCTCCTCTTGTGTCCTTTCTCCCTTTTACGTCCTCTCTCATCCCCTCCCTTATTTCCTCCCACCTTGTTTCCTTTGCTTCTACACTCTTTCTCCACTGTTTGCCCTCCCCTTCTTTCTTCCTCTCCTATTTGCTCCCTCATTCCCTTGTTTCCTCCCCTGTGATTACACCTCTCCTTCCGTCTCCTCTTCCTCCATTTTCCCTCCCTTCTTGTTTCCTCCTCTGCTCTCTTGATTTCCCCTTTCACATTTCCCATCTTTTTCTTGTTTCCTTCCCTTGTGTTTACTCCTCTCCTCCCTTGTTTGCACCTTCCATCCTGTCTCCTACTTCCCTCCCTTTCCTCCTCTCCTCTCTTGTTTCCTCCTTTCCTATTTACTCTCCTTCTCTCCTTATTTGTTTTCTGTTCTCTCTTGTTTCCTCCTCTGCACTGTTGTTTCCTCCTCTCCTGTTTTTCTGTTACTCCCTTGTTTCCTCCCCGTTTTTCTCCTCTTTTCCTTTCTTTTCTCCGCCCATCTCCTTCTTCCTCCTTTTCCCCTTCCATCATGTTTTCTCTTACACTTACACTCTCTTGTTTCCTTTTTTATATTTCCTTACTTATTTCCTTGTCTCCTGTCTTGTCTCCTTCCCCCCTCTCCTGTTCCCCCCTCTGCTCTCTCATTTCCTCCTTTTAAATTTCCTCCCATCTCCCCTGGTTTCCTCCCCCCGCGTTTACTCCTCTCCTCCTGTCTCTTCGTTCCTCCCTCCCCTCCTGTTTCCTCCTCTGCGCTCTCATTTCCTCCTTTCATATTCTCTCCCTCCTTCCCTTTTCCCTCTCCATGTGTTCCCTCCTCTCCTCCCTGGTTTTCTCCTCTCCTCTTTTCTCTCACTGTATCAGATGAAACACATCCAAAACACTTCCTGGCCAACATGTTGATCTTCAGCTGTCCCTGGTCAGAGTCTTGTAGATTTTGCTTTCGGTTTTCTTTCCAAAGTTGGAGTTGCAGCTGATTAACAGCACAGAACAGTCAGCGTAGTTTTGGTGATTTGTAGTTCAGCCATCTATAAAAACTGGACAGAATCTCTTTGAAAAGTTTACTTTCTCTAGAATTTGTATTTTAGAATAACGGCATTTCAGTGACTACATTTGCAACATTTCTCCCAGACTGGTGTCTTCACAAAAGCATTTAAAAAGTCAAATTTCCAGATTGATCATTTCCAGACATATCTCTTAAAAATGGATCAGAGGCTATATTTTTTATTTTAAAATGTGTGTATGGAAGCAAAGAAAGCAACTGATTTAGTGCATATATGATGGACTGCTGTAGGCTACAGTAGGTCATCTGTAACCACTGTCTTTCAACACCACACACAAACAAACATGGTTGCATTAAGCCAACGCCAAAGGCTCTCTTTTCTATTTTTTGCCACCATTCTTCTCTTGTTTTTAAATCAGTTCCCTCCTCATCTCCTGTCTTTGGGTAATTTGTGATGTAAGCTTTTTGGGGATGATGGGATATTTGCCTGTATTCAAATGCCTCTGTGGCCTATAAGTGAGAGGTCAAGTTGAGTCACACTTTCTTCTCTTACACTGTAAAAAGGTCAAATTAATTTCCTGTACTGTGCTTTTGTTTCGTTTCATATGTTTCTTAATTCTTGAAAATATTACCAAAACAAGCAAATGTAGGTTGCTACGGCGACCTGCTGCCAGCATCCATCTCATGATGATGCTATGTCTGATCGTCAGGTTTTAACTCAAACACCAAATGTCTGACGGGAGACTAAGTCACGACACATGCCGTCAGTTATCAGTTTCATTAGTTACTTTTATTTTGTGATCATGCTGAAAAAGCTGAGGCAGACCTGGGTATATGAATGAGAGTCATCAGAAGTAGAAGAAGATACAAAATGAAACTACAATGTTTGGACTCAATCTGGCCAATAGGAGGCGCCACAAACGCCTCCAATGTATTGATCTGAGCGAGTGCTTGTCTGAATTTTGTTTTCCTGGCACACACCGTTACTGAAATCACAGTCGGCTGGCTGTGGCTGCTTAAAGTGGCCTTTTATCTAAATATAATTGTGTTAAAACAACAGTTTTGTGTGAGGAGCTGCTCGACTGTTTATTTGCAACATGATCACAAAGTTTCGTTCAAACTGGTCAGATGGTGCCTTGGAAATTAAAGGCAAACTTTAAAACACCGCAGAGGCTCCGTCGTAAGTCTGATTGACACGCAGGTTTGTGTGCAGACCCAGAAATACGGGACTACCCAGATTTACCGCAACACCGAGCGGGTCTGCGGGGAAGGATTGTGATATATCTCGCTGCTTCGAATCACGTTGTTTCAATAAGCTTTAACATTTTTGGATCTGTCTATAACAAGGGAGATAAAAGGGATACTACTCTTCCAAATAACAGTTAAAAGACCTGCTTCCTGCTTCAACTTTTGCCCCGCTTTATTGTGTGAACAGTTTTCTTGTGCAATTAGGTGTTATTACTGAAATTTCCGGTGTGCTCACTTTCAGTTTTACCTCCTCGAACTAGGCAACGTGCAAGGAAGAAATTAAGCGTTGCACTTCTGTAAAGCTGGGGGACTCACAAGTGACAGATTAACAAAGGAATGATGAACATCTAAGCCGCAGAGGTCAAGACATCCTGACTAAGACTCTATGAGTCAAGCTCCAAAAATCCTACATACATAATGCAATCTAATCTTTTCATTAGACCCTCCCTGGTAAATTCCCACTACCTTTAAACTCCAGTTTGTAACACAGGCTTTATATTATAGCCCAGACCATGGTAACCTTGGCGACATCACTATGACACCATTGCCAAAGCTCCCCTCAGACCCACAGAAGACAATATACAACTGTTTCCACAGGCGGAGTATTACAAGCTCTGACAAAAACACTGATCTTCATTTGTACAATTGGTGGAGTTCCCCTTTAAAAGACATAAACTGACACTGACAGAAAGGGAGAGACAGACAGGGATGCAGGCAGCCACCAACACAGTCAGACAGACAGTGATTCACTCTTCCAAATTTCATATTAACATCGTCATCATTCATCCTATTCAAACAAATAATAGACTCCAAAACAAGCGAGCAGACCTCCCAAACCTCTCTCTGTCTCTCTCCCTCTCTCTCCTCTTCTTTCGGCTTTAATTTGATTAAAAAGCGAGCTGCAGGAAGGGGAGGGAGGGCTGATGCACATCTAATAAGTGGACCATCTGTCTGCAGCGCTGGCTGGCTCCCAGCATTGTACCCAACCAGACTGCATGGGAAATGAAGGGAGAGATGGAGGGATGGAGGGAGGGAGGGAGGGAGGAAAGAAGTGCAGGGGAGGAAAAAAAAAATACAGAACCCAAAAAGAGTGACCCGGTTGAGGAAAAGAAGCAGAGACAGCATTTTTAATTTTGTCTGACGCTTGCTTGGTCAACAAACCTGCAGAGGAGACGAAGAAGAATGAAGAGCGGAGGAAGGAGGGAGGAGGAGAGGAGGAAAGAGGGAGCGTTTGAAGGAGAGCAGGAAAGGAAAAAAGTGGGATGATAAGGAAGAGGGGGAAGAGGAGAAAATGCTGGAAGGGAGCAGGAAAGTTGAGAAGAAAAGAGGTCAGGAGATGACAAAAAGCGGGAAAGGAAGAGAGAAGAGAGGTGGGAAAAAGAAGAAGAGGTGATCAGGGTGGAAAAGAGAAAATTTGAGAGGAGAGGAAATGAGAAGAGAGGAGGAAAGAATGAGGAGGAAGGGGAAAAGGAGGGAGGAGATGAGAGGAGGGAGGGGAAAGGAAAAGAGCAAACAAGGGTTGAGGAGACAAAAGTAGGGAGGAGAGGAGATGAGAAGTTAGGAGGAGGAAAGGGGAAAACAGAGGAGGAGAGGAAAGGAGGGAAATATGAAGAGGATGGGAAAAGGAGGGAGTAGAGGAGAAGAGGTGAGAAATGATAAGAAGAGATGAGAGGAGAGGAGTAAACAGGGGTTGAGGAGACAAAAGTAGGGAGAAGAGGAATGAGACAAGAGGAGGGGAGAAAGGGGGAGAAAATGAGAGGGGATGAGGAAAGGAGGGAGAAAAATGCTAGATGAGAGAAGGAAGGAGGAGAATACAAAAGAGGAGTTAAGATGAGCAAACAAGGCTTGAGGAGACGAAAGTAGGGACGAGAGGAGATGAGAAGTTAGGAGGAGGAGAGGACAGGGGAGAAGAGAGGAGGAGAGAAGATTAGGAGGGAAGAGGTGAGGAGGAGGAAGAACAAACAAGTATTGAGGAGACAAGAAAAGGGAGGAGGAAATCAGAAGAGATGAGGGGGTAGGAGGAGAAAAAGAGTATGAGGAGAGGAGGGAGAAAAATGCAGAAGAGACAAGGAGGGAGGTGATGAGAGAAGGAGGGAGGAGAAAAGGGTACATGAGAGGGACAAACATGGGTTGAGGAGAAAAAAGAAAGTAGGAGAGGAGAGAAGAAGAGAAACTGAGGTAGATGAGAAGGGGAGGAGAAAAGGGAGGTTAAAAAGGAGGGAGGAGTGAAGAGGAGAGGAGAAGGGAAGGTGGGATAAGATAGGGGGCATAAAAGAATAAGGCAAGAAATAAGGGAGGGAGAACATGAGAAAATGTGAAAGGAGAGAAACGTAGGAGACAAAGAGTCAAGGAAAGGAGGTAACAAAGAAAACTGGAGAAAGCCGATAAAAGGGGGGGAGAAAGATGGGAAGAAAGTAAAGAGCAGAGAGGATGAGGAAGTAGGAAAGAGTGAGGAAAGAAGAGTTTTAGCTGAGTGTTCATATCTGTTTTCAAAAACTCATTCAAAGTGACCTTTGACCTCAAGGTGGCACAGTCTATTTCCAAGCACATACACCCTTCAGCTCTGCGATCTATTTAAGGTTGACCGGAGACCGAAATGGGACAGCAGCCATTGTCTGTCTTGAACAAGCCACCTAAGGACACAATGTATAACCTGCTCCTTCCTCCTTTTATCCCCTCCTAACCCTCTCTTCCTCCTCCGCTTCCTTCCTCCTCCTCTCTTTAGTAAAGCCCCTCTGTTCTCTCCTTCATTCCTCCCTTTTTCCGCCTCCTTATCATTTTTTTCCTTCTCCAAATTCTTGTTCACTTCTTGCTCCTCCTCTAAGCACTTCCATACCTCCTCCTTCCTTCCTTCTCATCGACATCCTCCTTTCCTCCCTGTTTCCTCATGCCCTTAACCCCCCACTTTCCCCAACTTCCAGACTTCCATCCTACCTCACTTTTTTCCTTTCCTTCCTTACATCCTTCCTCCCTCCTCCTGCTTCTCCCCATCTTTCCACTCCTCACACTTCCTCCCACAATCCCTTTCTCCCCATCTTTCCTCCTTCCCTTCAGTGCCATTCCCCATCATCATCTCCTCCTCCGTACCTCCTCCTCTTCGATATATCCCCCCCCCAAATCTGCATGTCCTTCACCTGTCTTCTCCCCCAATTTCCCTACCTTCCCCAACTTCCATCCTCCCTCACTTCCTTCCTCACATATTTCCTCCTTCTTGTTCTCCCCTCCTTTCCTCCTCCCCTCTTTACTAACGCCCATCTGCTTTCTTCCTCTTCCTCCCTTTTCCCTCCTCCTCCTCTTCTTCCCTTCTCCAATTTCTTGTTCACTTCTTGTTCCTCCTCTATGCACCTCCATACCCACTCCTACCTCCCTCCCCCTCGACATCCTCCTTTCCTATCTATTTCTTCATGCCCTTCACTTGCCCCCCTCCACCTCCCTCATTCCCCAACTTCCATCCTCCCTCACTTTATTCCTTTCCTTCGATACATCCTTTCTCCCCCCTCCTGCTTCTCCTCCCTCAATCCCTTTATCCCCATCTCTTTTCCTTCCCTTTAAAGCCATTCCCCCTTTCACCTCCCCTCCTCTTCCTCCTTCCTCCCACATACTTTGTCGCTCCTTTCTTCCTTCTCTTGTTCTCCCCTCCTCTCCTCCTCCCTCTCTCCTCCTCCCTCCATCCTCCCTGGTGGTGAGATGACAGTTAATCCCTGGTTGAATTATAATCTCACATTTCATCCTGATTTCACGCTGGCAGGATTTTCTTCACATTACGACGCCCAGTTGTCAATCTCTTTCTCTCCCTCCCTGCTCTCCTGTCTTTCTCTACGTCTCTCTTTTTGTCTCTCCAGTCGTCTGACTTCACTCGTTTCCTCCTGTTCTCTCAGCGTCTTTCTTTCCCCTGTGCTATTTCCTTCTGGTTTGTCTTTCTTTCCTTGTTTCCCTCTTTCTTGCCCTCTTTGATTTATTTCCTTCCCTCCTCTTATCTATCCTTCTTCTTTCCTTCTTCCCACATCCTTCCTTTCTTCTTTCTTTATATTTTTGCAACAATTCCCTTTATTTTTTTCACTCTCTCTCACATGGAGCCCTGCTGGCCTTAAGGCCTTGAAACACTCTCTCAAACACACCTACACACACACACACACACACACACACACACACACACACACACACACACACACACACACACACACTCAGCACGACTGCACTTTGTTCTTCATACAGCCACTTCCGATCATGAGCCTTTGATTTCAGTCTTTTTATGTTGCAGGTCTGAATTTACAAACAAAGTTATCGACAGGACTGAAGAGTCGAGTGCAGGCAGCCACACACACACGCACACACACACACACACACACACACACACACACACACACACACACACACACACACACACACAGGTACATGCAAGTGCAGATTGTAAGTGAGATAAGACAGGTGAGATGAGTGTATATTTCCACATTTATATATTATAATACACTGTAAAAAACAAAGCATTTGTTTTAACTTTAAAAGGTTTGTGAGTGGGCTGTGTTAAAACTTTAGGTTGACTGAATTTGAGAAGACGAGTTGAGGTAATTTTATAATCATTCAACTTCTCTACTCCAATTCAGTCAACTTCAAAATTTAAAGCAGTCTGGACACTAACTTGTTTTCAATTAAAACAAAGACGTTCTTTTTACAGTGTAGTATATATAATAGAATATATTTTCCATCTAACTGTTGCACACATTTTAACAACTTAAACTTCTGAAACTTGAGTAAAAAACGTAATGAATGAACCCACTGAACTCAAAAACAAATCACACCCCTCCGTCTCAGTCACTGGAAGAATTAAAGTCATATATGTGCTCAGAAATCACAGAAAAGTCCCTTATCTTCAGACCTTGCCCCATAATCATCATGTTTAGACATTTTCTACTGTATCAAAAGGTGACTGTTTTCTGTATCCATGGTAACAGTGCAAACACAAAGTGCTAGCAGCTAATGCAACATGACTTCCTGGTCCAGAATCACCAAAACAACCATATTAGGTGAGAACAAACAGGGCTCAGGTGTAGCCCACAGCTGACATAACCCTACCATCTGAATGTGGCAGCAGAAATCCAGACTCATCAGACCAGGCAACGTTTTTCCAATCTTCTATTGTCCAGTTTTGGTGAGCCTGTGTGAACTGTAGCCTCAGTTTCCTGTTGTTAGCTGACAGGAGTGGCACCTGGTGTGGTCTTCTGCTGCTGTAGCCCATCTGCTTCAAGGTTGGACGTGTTGTTGGTTCAGAGATGGTCTTCTGCAGACCTTGGTTGTAACCAGTGGTTATTTCTTTCTATCATCTTGAACCAGTCTGGCCATTCTCCTCTGACCTCTGGCATCAACAAGGCATTTTCACCAAGAGAACTGCTGCTCACTGGATATTTCCTCTTTCGGACCATCCTCTGTAAACCCTAGAGATGGTTGTGTGTGAAAATCCCAGTAGATCAGCAGTTTCTGTCAGACCAGCCCGTCTGGCACCAACAACCATGCCACGTTCAAAGTCACTTGTATCACTTTTCTTCCCCATTGTGATGCTCGGCCTGAATTCAGCAGGTCGTCTTGACCATGTCTACATGCCTAAACGCATCAAGTTGCTGCCACGTGATTGGCTGATTAGCTATTTGCGTTAATGAACAGTTGAACAGGTGTGCCTAATAAAGCGGCCTGTGAGTGTATGTCTAAATTGTTGGCTGGCTGTTCTTTAAACCAGACTGTTTCCTTTTCTAGTTTTCCACCTGTTAAATACAGAAGATGTAAAATGTGGATTTGGGGACGTTAACTAGAGAACAATGCAATGAATAACATGTTTAATTACCTTTGCCATTGAGTAATCAGTAAAGTATCTGTAATTAATAACATTTTTCAAGTGATGTCCCCTATGACTGACTTGTGGATGTATAGACAGACAGTAAGGCTGACAGACTGAAGGAATGAGGGTGAGAGAAGAAAGAACGAGAGATCTCTTCATTCTCTCTCCGGTGTAATCAGGATAAAAAACCTGACGTGGCCTCAATTCTGACGGAGAAAATCAGACGCTAATTTTCCTCCAAAAAACAAACTGAGACACACACACACACACACACACACACACACACACACACACACACACACACACACACACACACACACACACACACACACACACAGAGCACCGAAAGTGTTTGGAGAGGGTGTGTAAGTGTGTCTGTAATGTGAGTGTCTGAAGAAGTGTGTGTGTGTGTGTGCGTGCGTGCGTGTGTGCGTCTGGCATCCATCAGAACCACAGCTTGCCGAAAAAACAGTAAGCACAGTGCAGAGAGAGAGAGAGAGAGAGAGAGAGAGAGAGAGAGAGAGAGAGAGAGAGAGAGAGAGAGAGAGAGAGAGAGAGAGAGAGAGAGAGAGGCAAGCGAACGAGCGCTGCTGCACGCTAATTATGTATGCATGATTTAATCTGCAACTCAATAATATGCAAATATATTCATATGTTAGTTTCTTAATTAAAAATGCAAAGCAGCCCTTATGGTGATTTTTCTGTGATTTTCTTTTCAGCCTAACAAACGGAACATTTTGAGAAATTCAACAAATTGGAGGGAAGCGCGGTGGGGGTTAACAGAAAAAAACTTCCCATTCCAACTTCCTGTAGATTGAGAAAAAAGGAGGAGCTAGAGGGGGGTAACTTGTTGAATGGAGGCAAAGTTCGTCAAACCACCTTAAGGACAATTTAAGACAATTCTGTCTTAATGGATGTTTAAGAAGTTACTTTGAATGCTAGGGAAGTCATATGAGAGTTATTGTAATTACCAGTTTCTGACTTGCATTCATGACAACATCCGAGTCTTAATAACGACCTGTAAACTGAAATTTGTCTGCCAGCTCTTTATATACCCAACTTTGTGTTAAAAATTACACAAATTCCTGTAAAGCCAAACAAATATAGGCTTCAGACAAAATATGTCTGTCAATGTTACTTACTTAATGGATTCAGTGCTGTAATGATATAATGTACATTATTGCCATCGAATTGTACTCATACACCTGCCTTTAGTCCGTGGAATTCTCAACAGATCTGGTAGGACACGATGTCAAGCTCAGCTCACATCCTAGCTATATCAGCTGATCTCAAACAGCCCAATCATCTGATGGAGCAGCTGACTGATGGAAGGGACTCAGCTGATTGATCACATGATTCCTTTCTATGCAACCAATCGGCAAATCTCATTAAAGGCACCCTATTTAACATGCTCTGACCTGCCTACTGTTGCTGCTTCCTCTGCCTGTCGCTTTGCAACCTGCCTCCACCCCAGCTCCTCCTTTTCATGCTGTGTCTGGCTTATCAATGTCATTTCTGTTTGTCACTGAAGCTGCTCTGTTTGGTTCTGTTCCCAGTGGGGTCTTTGCTGCTGTTCTCCCTGCCTAATTGGCTTTCCATGTAGGCGCATGGAAGGGCAGAGAGGTGTGCTCTTTCTGCCTTGCGGCTTTCCACACAGGCGCATGGAAGGGCAGAGACGCCCAAGAACAGAGCCATACCACCAAATATAATACTGCAACTTTGACTAAAGTGTTCCTGACTGAAATTATATATTTTGCTGGTGTCTATATTGGGGACTGCTCACTCATGCTTAGCTTACATTAGCTAATTTCTTACTGGTTTCACTGTTTGTACTTTCAACACCAACTTCACAAATTGCCTTCACAAGATTGGCTCAGAAATCCTTGTTACCACTGATATTCAACCCTAATGTCAATACATGTGTAACAAGACATAAGACCTCTCCCAGTATGAGTTTGCCAAGTTTTGAACTTTGCAAGCTGAAGTCATGAGTCGGAACTCCAGAGGCAGGATGTAATTCAGTCAAGTTGCAACTGGGATACCCTGTCCTTGTTGATATTACCAGCTCAGTTACTACTCTCTCTCTGATTTGGGTCGGCCTGAGGCTGAGCATGCAGACTCAGACATCAGTGCTTCCAGTGCTCAAACAAAGACCTTGCTGAGATATGAATGTTTTCTGGGGTTACGGATGTTGACTGACAAGTCTTGCCCCGCTAGCAAGTGCTTACATCTCTGAAAACTGTGAAGCAAATTCTCAAGTAGACATTTATTTGATTAACTGAAAGCTTTCTGACACAATTCTTGTTGTAGAGCTGTAGAATGACAACACTGAGAGAAAACACACCTCCACCAGAGCCACTGGGTGAAATGAAAGCTAAAATACTTGTCTATCACTTATCCTGGATAAAACAGGAGGAGCAAGAACACCTCTGGGCATTTTGACTGCCCTTGGCTACATGTATAAGCATCCAGATCAGAAAGTTAAGATCAGCTCAGTCACCTCCTATTGCAGCGCGCTCACCAGTTCAACAGTAAAACCTGACTTGAGTTTCTTGTGTGTGAAAGCTGCTGTCTTCCTGCTGAGCAGTTCATTCAGCGCAGGGTGCAACCTGCTGCTGAAAGAAAGGCTCGCTCAGAGCTTTGTGTTCAGATATACTTTACACTGAGCGTGCTCAGAATGAAAACAATGATTAAAGATGAAGCTAATCCACACCACCAGCATGCATTACAGCCACACGACAGGGTGGGTGTTTTACGTGTGTGCGTGTGTGTCTGTGTTAGATGGCTAAGACACAAGCTTTGTTGAAGCCAGCGCTTTTATTAGAACAAGGTTTTGCATCTTTCTTTCATTTTTTGATTTTGTCTCTTCTGCCTTTAGTTACATTTCGGTACTTTTTGCTCTTTTATTTTTCTAATTTTTATCAATTTTCAGAACATTTTCACAAATATTCCTTTTTTGCCTTTTTATTATCTTGTAGTTATTTCTCTTCTTTTATTCTTTAGCAAGCTTTAAAAGTGATTTCCATGGAATGTCCCATTTCTAGTTTGGCTCTCATACTGCAGAGGTTGTTTTTAGTTATAAATACTAATATGAAAATGTATCATTCCATATTTAGAGTATGCACTAACAGCTGTCTGCACCAAACATATGCATCAGATCGGTATATATGTCGCTGGAGTGACTACTGAGGGACACTGGACACTGGAGTGACTACTGAGGGAGCCAAACCACAGCCTCTCGAAGCCTCCTTAACCTCGCGCAGACTTTTAAAATAGTTGTCAAAAAGTCCTCAAGATTCAGCAACTGCGTGATAAGTGCTGATAAATATCTCTCGCATTTTGTTTTTTCTGTGATCGCAAATTAATTTTTCCACGAGAAAACGGTTTTGACAGCTTGTCATGTTAAAATCACACAGCATATTAGCTGTCAGCAGGCACCGCTCTCCAAACACTACTTGGTGTTGCATTAAAGGAAGCTCTGACATCTGACAATTAATAATCAACTGCAACAACCCCCTCAAAATCAAACGTTGCATTCACTGTACGAGCACTGCTGTAAGAAACTCAAACCCAGTACAGAAACATACAGCAAGGGAAACATGGTTGTTATAAAAACGATAAATCTGGCTGTTGTCTCTGACTTATTGGTTGTTAGAGCTTTGAATGTATCACAGAATCATTTCATCGTTGAGGAACTTCATTTTAACTTATCCCTGTCCACAGTTATTGTCCTGAGTTTATTTTGTAATATTTCATAGAGCTGTCGCAGCTTATACATATAAATAAATTCATATTTAAAATGATTTAACTGTCTGAATAAAACTAAAGGAGAAAAAAGACAAAAGCATGATTGAGTCTAACATTGTGTGCAGCCGAGGACAACTGAGAAATATTTAACACATTATCAACAACTTAAAGCAGTTTTTCACCACAACTGCAGGCTGATTCATGTGTGTGTGTGTGTGTGTGTGTGTGTGTGATAACATGTGATATTCATCGTAGCCTTGGAGCAAATCAGAGTGCCGCTCTCTGCTGCCTGTTACTGCAGCCAAATGTTTGGGCTCAGGAATGCACAAGGGAACATTCACATCTGCAGCAGGCATTTGTGTGTGTGTGTGTGTGTGTGTGTGTGTATGTGTGAAAGGGAGAGAGAGAGAGAGAGAGAGAGGTCTTTGTAGAAGCCAAATGTCCTCACAAGGACAGAAAGGCAGTGAACATCTTCAGGCTGAGGTCATTTCATTGACAAGAAACCTTTGAAGCACTGGAAGAAAATCCTTTTCTAAAGTAAAGGTCAGACAGTGGTTTCCAATACTAACCCACCAACTTGACAAGTGCCAGGGACGAGTCCAGACCAGTTCATTATGGGTGCTAGTAAGAGATGGCATAATGTTTAAAAAATTTGTAGGACGATGATGTCTGTTTTTCTGCTAAACTTCTCACATTAAAGGACTGAACAATATCACAAAAATGCAGCGTTAGATACAAGCTATCGCCTGTGACTCACTAGGCAATATTTTTTTTTTGGCCATTGTCTTCATAATGACGGAATTGTGGGTTATTTAGCTCAGGATATTTCTTGACTTCAACAATGAGTCTCTCATCATCCGGTCTTTGTCACACACGAGACACAGCAACAGCAACAGTGTTCTCTTTATACATCCATGGTGAGGAGAGGAGTCGAGCTGCTATAGGAGCAGAGAAAAAGAGCAGCTACGGGAGCTGGTATGTACAAGCAGAGAGAGAGAGTGGAGGAAAATGCATGGGCAGCTAGGCTGAAAATAGGACAGTGGCGTGAAGTGTCCTGGGGCGGCGCGTCCAGGAGTGCTGACGTGAGTCTAGCCACTGCCAATGTGGGGTTGTATATTAAAAATAATAGGGGCGTATTTTTTCACGTTGCATTCGCTGCCAGTGTGTTTTGGCCTTAAGCTAGCATAACAATAGCAAAGCAAGACACTGCACCGCAGAACACAAAGCAAACATGGTGTTCGTTAAATCATTATAAAAAATCAGACATAAGTCAAAACTCTACTGAAGTACAATACTTTTGTTTACAACTACACAATTACTACTTTAGCAAGTTTAAGTTTGAATATGGACTTTTGGAAGAAATGTAAACCAACTGAACATCCTAAACAAATATATTAATGCAGTAAATATGTGTAGCTGTGTGCTTCTTTGTCTACATATGTACGTTACATTTATGCATGTTTATAATTATGTGTGTTAAATGTTTCTATTTCTGTCAAAAGTTCTCTGTCCGGAAAAGAGGCACAAACAACATGTGCACACACATGCATATACCAACACTCATTGACACAAACAAGTGCCTTGTAATTCAATTAGTCAGTTTCCCAGCTGACACAAAATGGCGGCCCAATGCACCCGTGTGGGACATTTTGGGGCCGGGAGCCAAGAAAATAGCTTATACACACACACACACACACACACACACACACACACACACACACACACACACACACATGCTCGCACAACACTCTTACATCTCTCCTCTTGTGTCACTCGGCACATTACAAGCGGTTCAAAATCAAACTTGACTTAGAAAGAGAAAGACAGGCAGACGTGTTTAAGACATTTCTGTAGCGTTGTCAAGTTGAGTGAGTCATCGAAGCATCCACACCACATAGCTGAACACACAGCTGTCTGTGTTTGTGTGTCTGGGGGGGTGGGGGGCAGTCGAACCATGAGGTCATCTCTGGCTGAAGTTGCTCTCTGGGTTTCTTTAATATAAACAGTAAAGCTGCTGCAGGACAACGGCACCATTCTGAACTCAAGTCCCTGCTTTTTCTCTCTCGAGTCAATTATTGTTTCACATCAGAACACCTCAGAGGACATTATGAATCTTACATGAGCTCTTAGCAAAGAAAAAATAGCTGTGTTTGAATCATCTCCACTTTTCACCTGTCACCTGTAGCATGCAGCATTAGCACTGTTGCTATGGTGACCTGTAATTTTATATGCCCGAAGCACTGATTGACAACAGATTGCTTCCAGGAAAGACACATAAGCATCATATGATGGTCATCTGCAATTGTTATTCTATTTTATATAACTAATAATAACATTGTGTGGTTTATTAAAGGCACAGTCCGTACTTTTTAGTGATTACACACAAAACAAAACCGCCATCTTTTATTTCTATGCATGCTTCCTCTCTCACACACCCCTCCCTCCCTGTAGCCTCTTTCCTCATTTCATCTTCTGCCAAGGCCCGGTACAACAGCGCTAATTTGAGCGGCATGCTAACACACACATACACACACACACACACTTCATTTTCAGCACCACTTCATACACAAGGAGGTGAGGTTGTTGTGTGTTTTTATGCTTTTTCAAATTGTGTGGACACACTGAGTTTATATCAAATCACCCAATCTTCTCTCACACAAATTTTTAATTCTAAACATTCTTAAATTTTGTTTTTGCACATTTCATCTTGCATGAATAGCGAGTGTAAAGTGAGTTTTCATGCTGCTGCTCCCATACTAATAAACTATATTTTCAATTCTGATAATTGGAGAAGCACAATTTTGGGTGGAAAACTCAAACCACACAAAGGACACACAAGTATGTGAGCAAGGTTGTCAACAAACAGCCCAACATGTCATCACATTCTATTAACTCTTCAGGATCAGTGTCAGGCGTCAGCGTGCAGGGAGCACAAACAGTTAACAGGCAGCAGTAGCTGACTGGTAGGGTCTGCTGCTCCTCTGTGCTACCTGGGGCCGCCTGAAGGGGCCAGTATGGCTCACCAAACCGCTTCCCCGTTACCCCCTTCACCACTACCACCACCACCACACCACCCCCCATCCCTCCTCCACCCGCGGCCCACCGGGGACCGCCGGCTCTCCTACTGTGCCTTCTGCAAGACCTGGCTTAATTTAATTAATGCTGTCGACTTTAAACAAAACCACATCTGAGCCGAGGAGAGATAGAGAGAGAGAGAGAGGGAGGGAGCAGGAAATAGCCAGAGATGGGAGCAGATCGCCCCGGTCAGATCGCTGACAGGATTTAATCGGTTCAGGGTCTGAGAATACTTGTCAGGGTTTGCTTTTTTTTTTAAAAAAAAGAAGGATTCCTTCTTTTAATGACTAATAGCAAAGGAAATCACGGTCTGCTTTGCAAAGGCTGGTGCTTGTAGGGAGCTGAAGATGAGACTCTTCACTTTCTGGATCCTCTAGATTAAATCTAAAATACTAAATGATGAGCTTCAGGTAAAAAATGTGATTTTATGGTTGTTTGGCGTTTTGAAAATTACATTTCTTACCACTGTGGCTTTGTCTTTGGTAGAGCAAGTTTGATGATATAAAACAATGCTGACTGTGTGCTGCTTTACAGGAATGAAATATGTTGAAGTGAGAATGAAATGAAAAAAGAACCTCGTATATTTTGTGTTTCAGAATGTTTTGTGAAAGCAGCACTTGAGCCTGAGATTGTGAATTTCTTAAAGATATTAAATTAAAAACTTCTGTTGGAGGAATGTAACAATTACTGATGGATTTTTAAAGCAAAGCGAGGAGCTGAAAAACTTCTTTAAAGCTAGACTCTTCTATAATCTACATTCTCCACATTTCACAGAGTCTGAGTAATATAATAAATGACACTTGCTTTACATGTATATAAAACTGATATGTGCCATTTTATAAATTGGATTAGATTTCAGTAAGATCTAAGAAAGTTAGATTTCAGAAACTAAGTCACATAATCATCCTGAAACTTGGCAAAATTGTGTAATTTCGCAAATCAGATCCTCAACAAATATTTAGTGAGCAGTACATTATTTTCAAACTTTTCTATTGATAGATGAAATGCAGAATTTAGGTGAAAAAAGCTTTGATTTATTGATTTACTCACATTGATTTTAATAAATGATTCATTTATCCTATTTCAAATGTTCAAGTTTAGACTGACATTTAATAAATAAAAGCAATAAAAAAAAATTAAAAAAAATATGTTTAAATTTTAGAAAATATATTATTCATGGTAAAGGAAATAGTGTTAAATCAGAATCGGTAATTTGATAGGGAAAAATATATATATGTATTGCTTTTTTTTTTGACTAAGAATCATCATATTCAGTCCATTTTTATTCAGGTCAAGTTCCACTTTGCTTTACATCAATTTTACAGACAACAAAATACAAACTCGAAACACAAGATGATCCAGACAATATTACAATATTCAAAAGATCCACCAGCCTTTTATAAATTATCTCGATGTCATCCAGAAATTCCCAATTTGTGACGATCAACCTGTACAAGTGGGTCCCATTTCATTAAGTTAAAAAAGGTACGATTTAAAATAAAACTTTTTCTTCAGCTATGTCTAAAGTGCGTCATGGAATTACATCACATGTAATCATCTTCATATGTTAACTCTCCCAGGGTTCAGCCACTCACATTCACAAGCCAGTTTAATGGCTGGACCCAGTGTCACACACACACAGAGGGAGAAAGAGAGTGTGTGTGTGCATGTGTGTGTGTGTGTGTGTGTGTGTGTGTGTGAAATTGGTGGAGAAAAAAGACAGCAAATAGCATTAAAGCGACAATTAACACTAAACACACTCATGCTGACGCATATATCATTTTATTTCTATTTCCTTTAATAGCTTCATTTTCACTGTTTCATTATAGCCATTTTTGGGGATTATCTTGATATATCTGTGTGTGTGTGTGTGTGTGTGTTCTCTTGTTTATTCATTCAGCATTAGCAAAGCTCTGAGGATGAGCCGGAGACTCTATCAGCCTGAACAGCAAATTAACTAAAACAATCATATCTAACGGAAAAAAAAGTGCTGTTATACTCCCAACACCAACAAAGAAAAACAACAGCGAGACGGCACTCTGCAACCTGCTAATGTTAGCAACTGATGCCTAATTTCCTTTTGATTACAAAGACATCCCACGCTCTCCTCTCAAGTGACGTTTAATTGTTTCTCAAAGTAAATCATCAACTCAGCAAACTAAATTTGACAAACAACAATAACAAACTTGCAGCGCAGGGAGACGGGAAAGGAAGGGGGGGGGGGGGGGGGGGGCAGAAAAAGAGAAATGAATTAATTAAAAGAAAAAGACCCATCGCCTGCAGTGGATGTGAAAGAGAGATAAAAGAAAACAGACAAGACTTTTTGCCTTAAATGAAGTGTGTTCACAAGCTGGAGCATATGGGAGGGCAGCAACACAACAACAAGGAAAACAAGTTGAAACACACTAAAATGAGACTTAAAATCTTTCTAGATTCATCAGAGGAAGTGGAAATGCAACAAAAAAAGAAACTAATCAGTGTGCCCATGCTCCTTATGGTAGAGACCTTTAACAATAACAGAACACTGATATGATTAAAATATAAATATCAAGCACAAAGCTATACAGTATGGTCTGCAACATTCAGAGACTGGGAGGGGATTGCCTACACACGGCTCTCACCTCTGACGTCACAAGCAAACATGAAGGTGGCTGAGCGGAAATAACGTAAGGGCTGCACAATTAATTGAAATACTATTAAAATCACAGCATGGCCGAGTGAGACGTAAGCAACCATGCTTGTTTGTTGCAGACCAGCAAAAATCACATCGTCATTCTTCTATATTTGAAAATGAAATGCAAAATATACCATTCCTGCTAAAATTGTGACATATATCCCAATATCTGTCAAAATAATCACATTCCATTTTTTTTTCACGTATAACGCAGCCCTAAATGGTGGTGCCTAGCAGTGCTTGCAAACTAGCTAACAGTGCTACTAGTGCTAACAGCGCTTACAAGACCAACAGTGCCTAATGGTGTTAGGTCTATGGAGGGGGAACTGGACGGTATGCATTGCACTTCTGCAACCATGCTGTCCTGAACCACGGTGGTGTCATTATCAATGGTAACCACCCTAAAAGTGTAGTGTAGAGTGGTGGTGTTTAGTTAGCTAATGTGATACACACACAAAGAGACTCACAGACCATTTTCCATAACAAAGATTACAACTGTCATGATATTTATGGTGTTGACTTAATGAGGTCAGCAAAAATGATCGAGGTCATATATCATAAGATATTGCCCTTGTCACCAAAATTTTAGCCAATATGACGCCAGAATAAACAGCGGAGTCTTCCCGACCATTTTAAGACTTGGAAGCAAGTCATTTCTGGTTGATTTAAAAGTTCATTGCGCTTTGAAAGAAAGTTCTTGCATACTCCACTATATCTTTACATAGTGATGAGCTGTTTGCTGCGATAGTAATTTTCAAAATCTCATTGAACCTTTAAGCTCCAATATAGTCGTCAGAAGAAGCAAACAAAAGGATGAAAAGCAGCAGACAGAGGCTGTCAAAGACCACTGAAAACCAACTCAGAGCCTAAAAATACACTTAAGAGTGTAGCAACTCCTATTAAGCTCAGTATTTTTCAGTTTCTAATACCCTTTTCCACCTCCAATCATACTCTTTCCCATTGCCAGGAGACCAGAGCTGTGTACACGGCTCTGCTGCTGATGAATATGCCTGTCTGTGTGTCGATTTTTTACTGGTGTGTCATGTCCAATGTCAGAGACAGGCTATAAAACAGGTTAGCAAACAGTAGAAAGCAGCATGGAAGCCAGAGAAAATGTGTCAGTGGTTACTTTTTTTTTTTTTTTTTTTAATCTCCGAATCATTCAGTCTCTCTTTAAAAGTCTGTAATATGGAACAATGTTTGAGTGCTGCTTAGGCAGAGCGGAACAATGTTTTCTGGCCGCCCATCATTGCATAGTGCCGGCAAAAGGGCTAAAATTAGTGCATCCGGGTGGGTGTTGAATTTTTATTTCATTAGCGCCAATGGAAGCCAATTGGAGCTGGATACCTGTGACTATCGTAAAGACATGTGGCCTGGGGTGAATGCAGACTGTAACCTTTTCCATTAAACAAAAAAGCAAAATGTAAGTGGATATGGGTGTTTTTTTGTGTGCAGTGGCAAAGGGGCTTGATAGGAGGTAAACATCAGCAACAACAAATGAAAAAAGATGAAAATGTCACAAAATATCGAGCCATCAACTATCACTAAACTTTGCTGCCACTAATGTCATCAGACACATCTGAAGTGGTGAAAGTGGTCGGAACATTGAGGACGTTTTGGAAAGTGAGGACGTTTTGTCCGGTCCTCATTTCTTGAAAGGGCTGTTTGAGTTTTAATGTTGGGTTCACACCGGGTGGGAATTGAACAATTCACGGAAGTTAACAACAAGTAAAGTCAATGTAAAGATCCCCCATGAGGTGGCGCAATGGATGCAATGGATGGGACACGAATGACAGTTGAGTTTTAGCACGATTTCGCATCACATGCTTATTCGCGAGAGTTGAAAAAAACTTCAGTGACCAATTTGTGCCATGATAGCCAATCAGCATTAAGATCCTTCAGGGATGTATAAAGTGAATTATTTGTACGTATGAAGCGAGTCAACACAAAAATTTCTAGCGTTCAAACTCATGCAAGTAACGCATTGCAAAAAGTTGCATCGTATTTGGTGTGACAACAAGGTAAGACTTGGTTTTAGGGTTAAAGTTGATATGAAATGTGCATATTTTTGGGACTGGTAGTACCTAAATAGATTAGTAAAACCTTGCTGAAAATCTGATTTTAGAAGTTATTAAAACTACAGACACATATATTTTGGTCATTTCTACCCAGCTATTAAGCTAGCGCACCACCATTTTGGTGTGACGACACTGATTTTGTCACAGGGTTGGTTGATCGGCAAGAATCTCTGAACCGGGATGAACAAACTCTTGGTTGGAAATGGAGCAAGATGTCTCTTCTTAGTGTCTGTTAAAGTCCTCCAAACCAACCAACCCCATGATGTGCTTCATGTCCAGTTTACAGTCAAAATTCAGCTTCAGGTAACAAAGTATTTTCACACTGTGGTATTTACTTGTACTTAAGTCAAATATATGAATACTTCTTCCACGACTGCAAGTATGAGCCTTTATCAGTCACAGTTAGCCAAATTAAGAGGGTACCTTTGCCCTGCATGTTGTGTCCTGGCGATGCAACTAGAGGGACATATCCCTCAGCTGCAGCTCAGCTGGGGAACTCTGGAATTTTTTTTACCAAAAATACTGTAATTTTGGAAGATGACTATATTTTTTTTATATTTTGCACAGAACAAGGACTTTAGATTTTGTCCTCCATTTCTTACAATGTAGTCATGACACAGCCAGTATGTGCGGGAGGAATGATTACGGCCTCCAGCAACTCTCTCAATGTACGTATGACATACGATAGACTTGGGGGAAAAAAAATAAATCCACACTTTAACGTTAGGGTTGGGGGCGTGAATTATGTCAGTGAGGGTGCTCACATTTTTAAATTTACAAATGTGTGTGTGTGTGTGTGTTGGCTGTTTACCCATAGCTAGTTTTCTCACAAAGAGAACTTTTGTTTTTGGCCGCTGTGTGTTGCCATAGAAGCATGCACACACACACACACACACACACACACACACACACACACACACACACACACACACACACACACACACACACACACACACACACACACACACACACACACACTACAGGCATTCCTCTGTGAAGCTGTGTTTGTACTCAGAGCAGGTGCAGGCTGGGCAGAGAGAGAGAGTGTGTGTGTGTGTGTGTGTGTGTGTGTGTGTGTGAGAGTTATTTCATGTCTTCAGTTACATTCAGTATAAAAACATCACAGTGTGTTAGATCATCTGTAAATCTGTGACATCCGACTAGTTCATTGCCATCATTCAAATAACAGCATGAGAAAATTCTACTTTAAATATTTGACCCTTTTTATAGACGTACTTTTATCTGTTTTATTCCTCCTTTCTCTTAGTCAGCACTCCTTTCCTCCACGTCTTTATTCTAAATCCCACCCATCTGGTTTTCATCACATTTCTGTCTCAAATCGGTTCCTCCACAGACTGCAGATCCCTGTGTGTTACTGTAGTTGTTTTACGTCAGTATCCATACATTTCATATGGAAAATCCAGTGAAACGATCATGTAATGTCACCAACACACACTCTGTGTAAATACTATGTATTATACTGTATTTATCTAAAGCTCAGATTATACTGACTTTTTGACGATGTGGGGTTTTGCAACCTTTGTCCAAAAATACACACACCCTGCATTTAGTCTTGCTTAACAGACTGTATTCAACAAATGACCTATATAATATGGTTAATAAAATATATACAAATTAGAAGAGTGCTTCCAGAGTACAGTCAAAAATAAATAAATAAATAAATAAAGTGCAATTATAGGTGTAGAAGCACATGTTGAATATTGCCTTAAAACGGGATATCATAGATGTTTTATATTCTTATCTGTTTTTTTAATTGATATAATTTACTGTTAGGCATCAGTTAGATCTCTGAATACTGCAACCGCTCTAACACTATATTAAGAATACCTAAAATACTACTATTAAAATCTACATCAAAATAAAGAGGCATTTAATGACGCAGATAAAAAGTGTAAACAGTGAGAAACAATCCGACAAAGACAGGAAGTGAAGTTATTTACATTTAGATGCTATTGGAATCTGATTTGTCCTAAATTTATTTCTTGTTATAGATCAATATCAGATATTCAGTCAAAGCTTTATTTTAGGATCAAATCACTCAGTAAACCAACTTAATTCTTTCCTAAATTCACAATTAAATTTAAAACATTTTCATTAAACAAAATTCAGCCTCCCTGATACTTAACTTACATGCACACGTATAAAAAATAAAAAAAAATCACTAAAATTCTAATTCGAAAAATGTGGAGCTCAAGCTCGATAAAACTGCCGAGAATAAACAATAAAAATTCTAACATCAAAAGAATAAAGGTTTGAATTTTCTGTGTTAAAAAGACGGACACAAAAAAAGACAAGGACAAACAGCTCTGTCGGCTGCTGAGAGCAGGAATGAAAACGCATTTCAGCCTCATCGTTGTCGCCGTTGGCAGCAGGTTTGGAGGCCGGACCATCCGAGGGAGGGAGAAAAAAAATAAATAAATCAGCAAAAGAGCAGGAGTCTCTGAACAGACAGTCGAACGCAGAGTCTTTATGGGCTGATCTGAGCAGCTGACAGGGTTACAGGTTCAAATCTCTGCAGAGAGGCACTAACAATGAATCTCATATGTGACTTTCTTCTACAGTTTGGAGGAGCAACAAGAGACAGTCTGCAGTAATCATCAGTGTAGGATTCATGCAGTGTTCTGCTGCTGATCGGGTAATATACGGGGTTAAGGCCGATCTTGGTACATCATATGTTTATTTCAGGATACATTACTCTATTCAGAAATGCCATCATGTGAGTTGTACAAAAGGCAAGTTATGGGACATTTTTTTTCTGAGAGACAAAAGCTTATAATTTGAAATTGTCTTTGATATATAATACAATGTGTTTACAAATGAACAGTAGGAAGTGTCAATGGTTCAGGGATAAAGGCATCATGCTCCAGGGACTTCTTTTTATCTTAGTATTGTCAAATAACATAAAAGGCTATTTTCAGTTCAACTCCAAATGTTTCCTTCTTCTAATTTTTATTTGGGATAAATGTGATTTGTTTAAAGGCTAATTTTGGTATTTTTCAACCTGGACCAGATTCTCCCATATTTCTATTTCTAGGTGACTAATGAAAACAAGTTTTGAAATTGGTCCAGTGTTGAACGAGAGAGAGAGCTGCTGTTGGCAGCGGCAAACAGGCTGCAATGTAACCATTTGGGGCATGTTTGCACCGTCAGTTTAGGTCCACTAAGAGTGCCTTTTTTTGCCACTGACAGGTTTAGATTGTTATTTTAAGTGTCTGACAACATCACTGAAAGGATAGACCTTTTTCTTAAAGAGGAAGATTAATTTTGTTTAACCAGAAACAGCCCTGACATTGCTATTGCCTGACTCACCAGACTCCATTTAAATAATCATTAATTTTAGCGTGAATAGAAACAACATGTTTTCACATCTAACTGGGTGAATTACAGCTTATTTCATACAAACCGGAGTTGGTGATTGCTGGAACAGTGGACAGACAAACCAAGACAATTTTTGTGATCGTTATTTTGTTTCTGTTGACTCTGATGAGGTGTGTTTTACAGAAATAAAATGACTGTTTATTGACATGGAGTCTGGTGTGTTTGGTGATGCCGATTTCAGGGCTGTGTGTGGTTAAACAAAAAGGATCGGACTCTTTAACAAAAGGTTTATTTCTGTAGGGAACCTTGCCATAATGTTGTCAGACACTTAAAATAGCAATCTGAGTCTCAGACAAAAAACACAAGCACTTTGAGAATTGACAATTGACACAAACGTGCTGCGAGTGGACACTCTCAATACCTGTTGTTCCCATTAGTCACTTAAAAACAGCGTCCAGGTTGAAAATACAGAATTTATAATGTATGATGTCATGGAATCAGTTAACTAGCTGTTACCTACACCTTTATTCAGTCTATATGTCTTTACATATTGGTGAATCTGCACCATTAAATCATCCATTAGCTGCTAGCTGCTCCTGTTTGCACTGTAACCATGAACGTACAGACACAAATCACTGGATACAGAAGTAAAAAACAAACAGATAATGAAGCTGTTTGTATTGTCAGTGCTTCAACATAATGTCCAAAGTAAGTTGCTTTTGTGTTGTTGTCCTATTCAAAGTTTTGAGCTAAAAACATTGGAACTAAACCCAAAACTGAAGCGATTATGAAAATGAGCACCTGTCAGCAATCTGATGCTTTTTCAGAATAAAAGCCACGGGCTCCAAACAGGACCTCTGTGCTCAAACTGACTCGTGACACGACTGAACCTGCTATTCAAAGACACCTAAAAAAAAAAAAAAAGGAACAAATGTACAAAAAAAAAAAAAGAGCTATAGCTACAAAGCTCTCCGTACAGTTTCTGCTCTCTCTCGCAACTGATACTCGTGCCAACAAGCAGGCAGAAAGTGCCTCTGAATTTATTTTCCTGCAGTCGAACCACCTCTCCATTTCACAGGCGGCGGGTCCTCTCCTCGTCCCTGTTCTCTTGATGTGAACGGGAGGAAGCAGGCAGGATTACTCACATCACAGGGGTGGAAACAGAGAGGGTTAGACCAGAGAGAGGAGACAGCTCAGAGCGCCGCGGACATGAAGGCGATGCAAGCACAGAGATCCAAAACCTGGATCACATGACTGTCGACATAAGACTTTTTTTTTTTTTTTTTTTTTTACAGCCGTGCCGGTTAGTTGGTCAGAGAGTAGAGTGACGTTCCTGTGCAGCATGGAAGTCACAGGGAGGTGGTTGGGGGGTTTCCTAGACTCTGACGCTAGAGACTGGGGTCCACACTCTGCGTCCCACCTGTGGTTACGCTTTGGCTGCTAAGCGTAACCAAGTTTGGTTTTAAACACTTATTTGATGCTATAAAAAGAGGTTGGTACGTCATGACTGACAGCTTTGTATGTCAACTGGGGTGCTCGTGATCAGTGGCGCTGCTTGTGATTGGGTCAGACGGGTGTATAGGTGGAAATGGCTGCACTTCCAAAATCGCAACTGTGCAGACTCAAGCTCCAAATGTTAAAATGGCAGCACCTATATCTACAAATATTTTGCCTTCATTTATCACCTACATTTTTGTACTAATAATTTCTCCTTCTCATGGGGTTCATAAAACATTTATTTTTTTGAATGATCTGTCACTGTCTTGGAAAGAAAGACAAATTACGTAGCCATGCGGGGCGTTTAATGAGAAAACACTTATGTTCTGTAGGGCGTGAACCCATCTCATGCACTTTATCCAACCACCATCCACCCCAACAGCCAACGACTTCTTTGTCCTAATAATATGTCATTTTATAGATCAGAAAAGGCTTTATCATTAAACATAATACAGGCAACAACATTATTTCCTCTAGAACAAATCAAGGAGAAGGATGTCGGAGTACAGACACGCCATTTGTAGGTGACGGTGTCAAAGAATCAAGATCAGAGTTGACTAAAGGTGTCTTTACTCTAGTCACAGAAAACAAGGCTCCTATTGGCACAAATTACTGCAGATCATCAAGCATAAACTCTTGTATTAAATATAAAATCTGAGTTCATAAAGTAAGCACAACTTTAGCCATCAGATAGAAGTAACAAAAAGTGCAAGTACCAGAACATTACAAAGGTTTAGTGCTTGATAAAACATATTTTCCAGCTCTGGAATGTATATTCCAATATTAAATCCATATCAAAATAAAGCAACAGTCCCTGTTGTTTGACATCACGTCTCTGCTCCACAGGAAACGTCTCATCCTTCCACTTCACACACACAAAAGATGAAAAAAAAACACACCACCAACCTGTCAAACAAACCACGCTTCCTCCCTGCTTTTCTCTTTTTTTAACACCTTTCCTCTCCTCCTCTTGTTTCCCTTCTTTCCTCCTTCCTCTGTCCCCCGTGCCCCCCCTCCTCCTCCTCCTCCCCCTCCCTCCCCAGGCTGATGTAGAGACGGAGGAAAGAGAGGAGGAAGCGGGGACAAAGCGGGCCGAGGCCACAGAAAGGCGGACTCCCGCCGAGCCAAAGAGGCGGCTGACACGCTGTACATTCAGCCGTCGTTAACTGGCGATTAATGAGGTCAGCAACAGGAAAAAAAAAAAAAAAAAAAACCTCTCCACATGTAAAACACCTCAAAGTCAAAATTAGAAATAAATCTAATGAGTGCTAGAGCTGCTGCTACAGATTATTTTCACTATCAGTTCCATTATAAGGACATACACACATCCTCTACCTGCTTATTTTAAATCAACAACAACAAATATACATTGAATTTACTGTGAAATAAAACAGAGAATGACAGCACATCATCACCTATGAGGAGATTCTTGCCTCTTATATTAATGAAGCAATTGACTGATCAACTGATTTCAGCAAAACACCACCAAACCAAAATAAAGATGCCGTTATAAACTCACACGTCTGTGCAAAAAATGTGAAAAATGTTGCAACATGAGCGTATATCTCACACCGATGTTAAAGTTGCATTAAACGACAGCAAACTACATCCTGCAGGCGAAGCAGCAGACGAGCACAACACCAAAACACCAGGTAGAACAAAGACGGCAGCAGATAAAAAGTGAAATATGTGAAACGTCAGAAAAACGTCCTGCTGCTTCGTCTCCTCATTCAAACCACAGCCGGGCTCCAGGCCTCAGAGACAACAGCTGGGGTCAATCCGAGCAGCGCACGAGGAGCCATGAACACTCATCAGACAGTGATGTTTTTTAATCATATATTTTCTGTTCAGGGCTGAGGCTAATGATTATTCTAATGAATCATTTAGTCTATTAAACGCCAGGAAGAAAATGTCCATAACATGCATACAAAGGCTGGTGTGACGACCAACACCCACAAATCAATCAAATCTGAGACACTGTAACAGATAAATGTTTGGTGCTTGGTGGTAGAGCACTTCTCAACAGATTTTCTTTTTTTATTTCTTGGTAGATGGATGTTTCTTCCTTCCTGAACTGACTTAACTGTGTTAAATCCTCAAGTCTTCCAACCAGCAACTCAGAGTTTCAACCCAAAATGCCCCAAATCCCAAAATCTAATAAACAAATCCACTAATTAATCTACAATAGGGGAAATCAGCACATGAATTCAATTCAGTCTGTCTAGAAAAACAGCTTTTTAAAAATTATTTAACTTAAAAAAAATCATCTATTTCACTTTACCTCCTCTTTTTTCCCCCGAAATATGAAGAAAATGGTTCATAACACACTATAATTCAGTATTTATTCACGTGTACTCATCCAAATTACACCACCTAAAAGAGTCCTGTATTCTAATTTTGCATTACTACATGAATTTGTAATACAGGGAGGCATACAGTAGGTGTAGATTTCGCAGGGGACGCAGGGGAGATGTCCTCCTCAATATTTAGAACATGTCCATATGTCCCCCCCAATAAAAACATGAAATTTGACTTTTATTTGGACAACATTAAAGACATTTACGCCATAAATTGATGCAAACAGGGCACAAAATGGCGCATAGAAATTAACCACAGTTCAGGGAAGTTAGTGTTTGATGCTCAACATTTTGTGGCAGACGACCCACAGCACCCCCTGTTTCATAAGTATTCCCGAAACAAAACCTACACCTTTGCATGGAGGCTGATGTAGAAACAGAAAATGAATTAAAATAGTATGAAACACAGTTGTAGTAATATTAAACATGTTGTTGTCCTATACAGAACATTGATACACGTATATGTCCTTATAGCTAAGTACAATTACATTGTAGTGTGTTATAAACCATTCACTAAATGTTTATGTACTGCTTATCAATGAAGGAGGCATTAAGTAAAAATAAAGGGTGTTTGGATTTGTTTTTCACTTACTATGTCATTTCTTTTTTATTTAGAAGAGTATTGTTTAGTTATTATTATTTATCCTGGAATGAAACGCTTTCAGCTGATTCCTAAAAACAGCAACCGACAACAAAAAGCCGACAGCTGTTTGTCTCAAGCTCCGACAGAGGCCTCATCCTCATCTCCACAAACTCACAAAACCTGGCAACGTGTGCCGCTTTTCTCTGTCTACAACTCCATTTTTTTGGGGAGTTCTGCCCTTTTAAACCTGCTAAAAAAAAAAACAACCTCCAACCAGCAGCCGAGCAGATCGACGGGTGAGTTTCAGTCCAAAATGCCACAGACAGATCCAACCCAATCACTGATTAATGGATTAATAAAAGGGAAACTCAGCAAACTGCTCTTATGTCATATTTTTATTCCATCTCTTTCCTTTTCTAGTCGATTCTATTGGCTTTGTGCTGTCAGTCGTTCAGAAAACATTTTATACGACTACATCTCTTCAGATTCAGAACAATAGATGCCTTTTTTTCTAATTCATTCTGGCGTGAGATTCTTCCAGCTGATTCCCCAAAAATAGGAACCGACGACAAAAAGCCGACAGCTGTGTCCAGCTCCGACAGCGGCACCATCCTCACCTCGACAAATTCCCAGAACCTGGCAACGTGTGCAGCTTTTCTCCGACAAAACCAGCTCAGCGATTCCAAACATGCAGGAGCATCAGCAGCCTTTTCTTCAGGCTCACAGCGGAGGCAGCGATAATACCTCCGAAATGATAATAAACAAAAATGTTATCACTTACTGAGGACGGCAAGCCGGGAGGGACCTTCCGCACTTTTTTTGTGTGAACCTCTGAAAGAGACAAAAAAGCAACAAAACAATACATGAGGGTTGAACAGGCCAAGAGGCTTTTTTATTGCTCTTTTAAAAGGAGGTTCTGGTTTGATTTGTTTGAATTTAATCGATCACCCGAAGAGGAAAGAGCGAGGCCACTTTTCCCACCGCCGTCGATATGTTTACAAAGAACGCTTTCACTGCAAACAAGCGCGACGCAATAAGATGCAGGAAATAAAAAGCCAGAATACAAAAAGGGACAGGGCTGTTTTTTTTCTTTTTCTTTTTGGTTTGATAAAAGGACATGTTTATATTATTTTTCAGGGTTTCTCTCAAGGGAAGAGAGGGAATGGTCTATTAACTGGGAAGGTGAGACTTTGATGGAAAAATGAAAGCGTTTTTTTTCTTCTTCTTTTTTTGAAATTGGCCCAGAGTTGTCATCATGTGTATGTGTGTGTGTCCTCTCAAGGCTAACACTACCAAGGCTACACCACGGCCACTATTGTCCTGCTTTCTAAAAGACTTCCCTGTATTTTTTTTTTTTTTTTTGCTTAAAGTCCCCTTTCAAAACACACACGAACAAACAGGATGGTGACACGCAGACACGGACACGCATGCACAATGCTCGGCCTTCTAAAAAAGAAAACACACAGCGGCTGTGAACTGGGATCGGTGCAGGTTAAAATGTCTCACCAAGGTCGCTGTGAGAAGTTTCTGTGTGGACACAGAAACCGTATAAACTACATTGACATGCTGACTTATTTCTTCAATCTAATAATGAGAATACTGACACTACATTATGAGACTCAGGCCTTAAATCTAAAATAGAAAAACATTTATATTTCACTGTTCTTGTAGCTCACAATCTGGGATATAACCGTGCCCATATTAAACTGACTCATGCATGCATTTGTTACGAGCAGGCCAGATTCATGGGTCAATCCATAGATTACAACTCATCCAGATCTCAGTCACGCAAACTAACTGTAACAAAAAAAAATCAGACGATAGAGGTCCTGTCCTCTGAAACCTTCAGTATTTACCTGTTGTTTTATTAAATTTAAGTCAAAATCCTCATTTTGCTTTGCAAAGCACTCACTGGTCTGGCTCCACAGTACACCTCATACATGCTGTCAGGTTATAAGCATGGCAGGTCTCTGCGGGCACAAAGTGTCTCTCTTTTATGTGTTTATAGCAAAGTCTGATGAGATGGCATTGAGTATTCATACACTCACTGTAAAGCATGGGAGAGCTTGCCTGCTGATTTCAGACTTGCTCGGACACTATGTCCATTTATAAGACCTTCGTTTTCACTGGAGCCTTTACTTTAATGTACTGCATGCTTTTGTGCATATGTGGATGCATGTATGATGCAGTCACCCTGTTTATTTAGACATTTGCGGCTGTTTCATTTTGCTTTCATGTAAAACTCTCTGAACTGCTTCTGTATGATATGGTGCTGTACAAATAAAATTGAATTATAGTTTATCTACGCTGCAAAACATAAAGATTTAGACGGAAAGAAACAACCTATATAGACCTATAAGCGCTACTGTTTTCACTTTAGTTTCTACTGCTTAAGGAATTTGTATAAAACAAGGGTGCGTTTATCTTTATTAAAAAAAGACAAACAAGGTAGATCACCATCAATATGATTATTGTTATCATTGAGAAAATGATTCTGAAATTTTTTTCTTCCGAATTTGAAAGACAGAACAAAATTTTTATTATTAATTTATTTATTTACTTGTTTTTTTGACGAGGACAAATGCACAAGACACTGCTTTTTATATAAAATACAAAGTAGATGCAGTGCACACAGGTTTCTAGCCATGACTAATTTGCAACCTCTGTCCCTGGTTTATTTATTTCAAGAGAAATTTGTTCATACGTCATGATTTATTTATATTCTTTCTCAATAATGTGAGTGAAAGAGCCATGAGAAACTGTGTGTTTCAACTTTGCTGCCATACACACTTTGGGCCCCAGCGTGGGGGTGCTTCATATGCTAATGGGGTCGACAGAGCCTTCTAAAACTAACACATTTTATGTATTTTCATTATGATGTTGTTTAAAGGTAGGACTAATGCAGTCTATTAAAACAGCCCTGCAAGAAATCCTACATAAAGGTATAATTTTATTAGCTCTAATTTTTAAGGTTGTATGGTCTAGGGCTGTTGAACTGTATTATACTGTATGTTGCAGATGTTTTTAATATTTTGTCCACCTTAATTTGAACCAGCTGACCATGAAGTTGAATCAACTCTAAAACAGTTCCCATGAAAACAACATTATAACCTTCATGAAGGGAGGACTTACAAAAGAACTGTTGTATTAGACCGCACTGTCATGTATAGTGTATACTGTCATATCTTTAATTTAGTGGTCAATTATTTCTCTGCTTATGCTCTTAAAAAAGACGATAGATCATGTTAAAAAGAATTTTGGACAGTAGAAACGAGGTTACAGGCCAGAACCTTAACTCTTTCTCTCATTGTTAGACACTGTCAAAGGTAGAAAGCAGCTGATTGGCACAAATGTTAACTTTGTCTCTCCGTGTGTTCATAGTGTATGTTTAATGTAGTGTCTCACCCATGGCGTCCATAGGCAGCGTTCTCCTCCGCGGGTTGGAGCCGTAGTGCTGGTAGTACTGACCGGCTGGCTTGGTGGGCGACGTTGCGCCGGGACTCCCCAAACCCATCTCGCCACCCAGTATTGACTGGTCGAGAGACACAGAAACAGACAGAAAGAGAGAGACTGTTAACCATGTGACCTTGTGAGTCAAAGACCAGGAAGGATGCAGCATTCATCATAAGGAAATGGGAACAAAACATATTTCCAGGTTTATGAAGAGATAAAGACTTTAGCACAGAGACGAGCCAGCCATAACAAAAATTAATATCTGACATCCTTTAAAAAATGAATTAAAACATGGCAAAGATAATACGAACAGGTCCAACCAAGATTATTTTGTGTGTTTAAGTTCAGCGTGTTGGTTTTTGGAATTACCCGAAATGCTCAACGTAGCCGGGATGCTGACGTTTGTACTTTGACGCAAGTTGAAATGTTGTAACTAGTGTGCTGTGGAAATCTTGACATATGAATTTAAACACTTCAATGTTTCCAACATTTAAAATGTTGAGGATGTTGAAAATAATAACCTGGAATGAAGACAACCATTAAAGCGTTCAGCACGTTCAGCATATTGAGCTGAAAAGTGAATGGAAGCTGGAATGTTTCGGACATCTTGGGACACAGAACATAGCAGGAATGTGAATGGAGAATATTGGAAATGCATGTACCAGTCGTCCAGAATACTGAGAATGCAGTGTTGGTGAACATCAGTAGAGAATGTGAACGGTATCTGAAATGTCAACAATCAATGTATTGACCAACGAAATGTTGATCACAAGTCAACAACAACAAGTGTTGAGGACGACTGGATCTGAATGTTCAGCTGTCATTGTTGAGCTGATATATGGTGGTATCCTGAGGACCGAAGTCATGCTATATTGGATTCAATGTTGAGTTAAATTATTTTGAAATGTAGTCAGCTACTGAATGCAAACTATGTGGAAATTGCTGCCATTAGTAACGCAATCCAGCAGCTAATGGGGATCTAATAAATAAATAAATAAATCCATTGGATCACAATTTTTTTTAATTCAATCTAAATACTTTTCGATTACTTCAAAATCAAACATTGATGTTATTGCCCCACAAAATTGGACCACCGCTCAAAACATTTTCAATGCCCAAAAATGCATTTACATTTGGCCATTAAAATAAACTGTTTAAATAACCACCAGAAAGTGGAGCACTTGTGTAAGAAGCCCTGAGTCAAGTTACTTATTTTGGTACTTTGATCACGTAATCCCCATTACCTGTAATCAGTTACTACCCAACCCTGATTTAATGTAGCTCCAATGCTGATGGGAGAATAATGTGAAATATTTGTCAGGATGTTGAACGCAGTTGGAATGTCATTTGATTTAATGTTGTAATATCTAAAAGACTAATGTCAGGACAGTGATTGCTGATATGTTGACATTGACTCAAGTGGTATATGACTTGTCACCAAATATTACAGAAGAGCCTGAAAGAGCAAGTAAGCTCTGTGTTATATTGTCAGTCCATTTAACCCTCACTTGCCCAACTCTGTAACCATACAACCATCTTGGCTCATGCAAAAACATGAACGCATGTGTAATTAGTGGGAATCTTTCCCATCTTACATCATATAGTAGTAGCAGTATTAGTGGTTGGAATTTTGACTATATTGACTTGCAGTGGTGTTAAATGTGTGTCTGTGCGTTACGTTACATGTGTCCATGTATTACTGCGCTAAATAGGCCAACAGAGTACAGATACGGTAGTTCATGTCTGCCAATATTAACATGAAATAATTTAATCAAACTGAAATTTAATTTATTGTGTACGCATAAATGGAAAAATCTGATTTTCAAGTCGCTTTTTTTTAATATGCACACTTTCTGCCAAAATGAAATCAGTTAGAATCAATTAAATTGAAATTAAAATCTTCTGACAAATAGTTTTTGTGTAGTCAATGACTGACAGACAGACAGACAGACTGACATATAAATAAGACAACGAAAGACAAATTGATATATAAATAACTGCCCTTTGGATTTGATTGCGAAGCCATCTAACCTCCAGGAACGACGCCTACCTCAGACACCTCAAACCGAGCTGCTAATGAGAAACGAAACCGTGGTATGTGATGGTATTTACCTCCATGAGAGCGACCTCATGCTGCTCAGCGTGGAGACGTTCATCTCACAGCTCCACAGCTCAGAGTCTAACTTCTTCCCTCTGCTGCTTTTTCCCTCCTCTAACTGTGACTCTGTTTACGGCTCAAACTTAGCAAACCGCTCACACATTGTCCCGCTAATTAAGTTCAATGATTCGGCAGCAACAAGTGGCGTCTGGGCTGATTTGGAGAGAAGAGAGCGCAATAATAAAAGACAGAGAGAAGGATGGAGGAGAGGGTCTTTTTTTTTTAAGTGGCACAAAAAGTAAGCAAGGAGGGAAGAGGTGAAAAAGAGCCTGCGAACCCCCCCTCCTCCTCCTTTAAATAGACTCCACCGCTACTCCGTTAAAGTCTAAATTTTTTTCCCAGCTTTCTCGTTAAGTAATTAGTGTGCAGTGTATTTAAAGCAGAGGGTAGAGGAGTGTGTGGAGGGGGTGGGTGGATGTTTTTCGGGCTAATCTGAATTCTGATCAGCGCGTCCGTCCTCTCTGTGACTGAAAACAAGAGTTAGCTTGGCACTGCCGGGCCAAGGAAGGCTTTTCTCATGCTAAACAGGGCCTAAGTAGGCCAATTACAGGGCCAGCCTCGGTCTCAGAGCCATTCTCCGGCTTAAAACAAAAGGGCCCTTGTCTTAAATAAAGTCAGTCACACACACACAGAGTGAGAGGGAGTCAGACACAAAGGCACACACACACAATCGCACACCGATTCAGTCATCCTGTTCCTCTGTCCGTGTGTGTGTTTCAGTGTGTGTGTGTCGTCGGGGGTAAAAGGGGGTTCCCACTAAAACAAAAAGGGTCTCATTGATTGTGGCGCTTTTCTTTCTTTTCTGTTCTTTTCTTTGTTTTTTCTTCTCGTACTCGAACATCGAGCCAGGCCAGGCCAGACCGGTCGCCCCGGCAACTAGACGAGCTGGAGGAGAGACAAAATGCCCGCCTGTCTCTCTGTCTGTCTCCCTTTACCTGCTTGTCTTGCTGTCTCCGTCAATTTCACTTCATTACGCTCAGTACAGTTTAAATATTGTGGACACCAAGGTTAAAGTGACAGTCAGATCAAGGTGTTAAAGGGGTATTCCAGCAATTTTGCATTTCACTTCCATAAAGTTGGGTGACGAGCGAGAGACAGATTAGAAAAACAATGGTAAAAATCCAAGCAGCAGAAGCCGAGATATCCCGACTTCTTGCCCCTACTGTGGGTCAAGCTCCAAAAACACAGGATCCTACATTTCCCATAATGCACTTAAAATGATAGCCACTTCCCCCTCCTGGTAAATGACTAAATCCTTAAACATATGCTTTCTATTATAAATTTAAAGTCAGTTCAGAACACAACACTAATTTCTAAAAGCGCTTTCCAGACTCACAACCAGGTATCATCTCTTGGTTGCCCAAACTGTAAATATGGTTGCCATTTTTTTCACCGCAAATTTTGAGTATTTAAGATACGATGCAATTATATGTCAGCTTAGTAGAAAAGGGAATTTCTGAAGACTTCAGCTCTTCAACACCTGGTGTAAAGCTGCTGACATGGGGAACAGAGGTTTTCCACAGGTCCAAAACAGAACTTGCAGAACCTTTTTTTCTACAAAGAGACACCCAGTCTGAGAGGTAGCCTACATAAGGACAAGTTAAGTGTGAAGTTAAATAGACCTGGTCAAAAATGCAACAGCTGCAGTCAAAAAGAGTGGTACCACATGTCATCTCTGCTGAACTCCACTTTCTGTCTGCCTTAACATAAGTTGAGGAGTCTATAGCTGTAAGGCTGTAGTCATGCACAGTGCTGCTTTTAGCTAAATGCTAACATAAGCATGGGAACATTCCCCTCATGACCATATTAACATGTTTAGCAGGTATAATGTTTACCACGTTCAGTATCTTAATTTAGTGTGCTAGAATGCTAACATTTACCACTGATAGGAGCTTTAAGATTTTTAGGTTATTTGGTCATAAATCAAACTTTGGACAACACATTAGATGTTGCCAGAATCCCTCAGAAGGTTTCCTTACTTAAGTAAAAAATATTAAGGGGACCATGGACACCTGTAACACATTTTACAGTATGGCAATCCACCCATAGACATTTCAGTAAAAAACAACACTATCGCCTTGCTGGTGGCACGAATCCAGAAGTCAGAAGATCACCCTGATTTTTAGGATTCATCCTCTGGGGACTATGAACATCTGTACAAAATTCCATGACTTACCATTTAATAGTTGCTGAGATATTTCAGTCTAGACCAAAATGGTGGACCTAATGATGGTGATGCCATTCGGCGCTAGCATGGCTGCTAACAGCCTGTTTTTGCTACTGCTGCCAGGACTGTCTTTTAGTCGAGCACTCATTTGGAATTATAAGTATGTGACACATCACTTCTTCACTATCTTACATTATTTCCTGTTTATATATAAACATATATAGGTATGCTTTACTTTACCTGGTAAAATCTTCAATGAAATTACTAACCTCTTTTTCAAGAGTGACCTGGCCATGAGGGCAGCATATAACATTGTTACATGTTACATGTTAAAATGAAATATCCTAATAAAAAAGTCCCAAAAATATCAGCAAAATGTCCAACAAAAATATTAATAAAACTCTGGAAAAATATCAATTAAATGTCCTAAAAATATATATTAATAAAAAGTCCAAAAACATTGATGCAATGTCCAAAAAATATTAATTTAATGTGAAAATATTAATAAAATGTCTGAAAAAAATATTTTTAAAAAATATTAATAAAATGTCTGAAAAAAATATTTTTAAAACCTCAAACAGACAGAAACAACTGTCACACCTAACAAATGAATAAAAAAACCACAGTATCAAATTAACATGGAATACAAGATCCAGGACAATGATCTAAATGTTTAAATGGATGCATTATTGGTCTTTTGATGTCATTCTAAAATATTTAAAATTAATATTTGAATCATTTTGTTAACAAATATTTCACGCCTAATAGTTGGTTGCCAATTGTTATTTAATATTAGTAAATAAAAACAAACATTTATGTCATGATAACAGTGACAACACATGCTATAGAGGCTATTGTGCACGGATATGAATACAGGTGTGCCTTGAGATTTTGGCTTGCCCCTTGGTGCGCCTTGGGCAATGCAATACACTTTTCACTATAATTTCATTTTTGTGGGGTTGTCTTGTTTTACAACGTAATCTGAATACTGTGGATAGAATGACCAAAGAAGATCTTACGACATCTCAGAAAACCTTTGGCTTTTATGTTGTCCAAACACCCGACAGGAAATGTGTACGACCAATCAGCTTGTTTGACATGCAGAGCACAATGTGTCGTTGAGATTCAGGAGGGGACATATATCAGCTCTACTGCGGCATACAGAGATATTTATCTTCATATATGTATAATTCCAGCCTTACGCTATTGTGATAATCATCGGGTTCACTCCTCCTCGCTCTATCTCTTTCTTCTGTTATATTTTCTGCATTATCTTGTTTTCTCTCTGTCTCTTTCTCCCTCTCTCACACACACACACACACACACACACACACACACACACACACACACACACACACACACACACACACACACACACACACACACACACACACACACACACAACCAGAGGTCTGTTTCTCACAGAGCTGACTGGGCTTCGGTACCCAGCTGCTCACAGAGACGATATTAACTAAGATAGATTACCAGAGAGAGAGATAGTCGGAGAGAGGTAAAAAGAAGCAGACAGAGAAACCAGGGGAAAAAAACCAACAGGAAAGGAGGAGAAAAGACAGAGGGAGAGAACAACAACCGGCAAAAACTAAAGATTTAGCTGAAAAAAGGAAAGAGGAAGAGAGACAGAGCAGCAAGCAGAACAGAGACAAACATGAAAAGAGGCGAATGCCTGACTGTGGGGTAGCACGTAACTCCCCCGAAAAAACAACAGATTGACATTTCTCATTGTGCGTGGATTAAACAAGCGAGATATGACATGTTTATTAGTGAGCTTTAGAGGTGTTGGTGGGTGTATTATTCAAGTTTGGACAGAGCCGGGCTCACTGTTTCCCCTGCCTCCTGTCTTTATGCTAAGCTTTGTACTTAACACACAGACATGACAGTGGAATCCTTTCATCTCACGCTCAAAAAGAAGGCAAGTAAACATTTCCAGAAGATGCTAAGATATTTGTTTCAGGACTTTCACTTTAAAATCAACAAAAGGGACATTCCTCATAAATGGAACACGGTTGTTTTCTGTCTCCTCATTTTCACAGTCCCCCCCCTTCCTAAATTTCTACTTCTACTTCTCAACCCCTCTGTCCTCATGTGACTGAAACTCAGCTGTCATCAATTTCCACCATCCTAAATATGAGGGAGAAAGAAGGAGAGAGAGAGAGAGAGAGAGAGAGAGAGAGAGAGAGAGAGAGAGAGAGAGAGAGAGAGAGAGGCAGGAAGAAGTCATTAATTACCAGGAAGTGCTGGCGAGGCAGCGGCGCACCTGTACGCCAGCTTCGCTCCAGCTGACACACACACACACACACACAGATGTACACATATTTCCGCACACACACACTCCTGAGGGAGCGAGGCCCGGAGGCTGCTACCAGAAACAGTAAAAAAAAACCAGCACAGACAACGAATGAAACTGGACCCACGGAGCCAGAACACTGTAACCACACATCACATCACAGTTTACACATCCAGAGCTACATCTAACATGTCAATTAATCACGTACTCCATTAAATGCCAAAAATAGTGGGGAAAAAACTGACAAAAGTTCTTGGAGTCCAAGACGAAGATGAACAATTTAATTTAAACCATGTAAAACAATAGAAAAGCAGGAAATACTCACATTTTAAACACTGGTGTTTGATTCCCTTACTCAACTATGGAAGTTCTTGACTCCTTTCATGCTGGTCAACTAATTAAATAATTGACGAGTCCTCTTAGCATCTATGGTTAAATAATACTGATTATATCCCTTTGTAATCCACCAATATCATTCAATCAACCAATTAATCAACAATAAATAAACAAGTACTTTAAAACTTAATACACTGATAATTCAAATAGTAAAGCTGGCTGGTCAATTTTATGGTTTACTGCAGCTCACCAGTGACACAATGATGATGACTACAATCTTTCCCTAACCTTTACTGAGCATGTGTGAGTGTCAAACCTAACCAAACCTCAACCGTAAAGATGGCAGAACAAGTTATGCCGAGATCAAAATATGCTCACATGGATCTTTTTGGCAGGAAATTAAAAATTGAGCACTTTACAGTTTAGTTTGGAGTGTGCTCTGTTGTACCTGTACCCACAAACAACTCGGATGTCATGAGGTACCCACCGTAGACTCTAAAAATAATGGACGTAGCCACCATGATGTTGACATTTTGGCCATTGCCATCTTGGATTTTTGGAGCCAGGAGTGACCATTTTGGACGAGAGGGTGGAGCTAACCCTAATGCAAGCATCTAGCTTGGTTACCATGGTGCATTTACAGTCTACATTATACCGTGATGATGCTAATGCTAATTTTCGCCAGTGGAGAAAAAGGCTTAAAATCATTGAAATGTACTTAACAGAAATACCGAACATCCGACCCTTGAGAGGGCATTAAGTAGAACCAGACACTGACAAGTCGTTTTTAGGCAACTTGAAAACATGACAATTAACTTGCATGAAATGAAAACACAATGAAATAGCGACAGCTACGGATATGCTCATACTCTCTGATTCTGGGGTTACGCCGTGGTTACTTTACCTCGTTGTGGTAGCGACTTGTTAATGGACTGCACCCACCTGTTACTGTCTCAAAGCAGCCACAGCCTTAATTATGCGTAACTTTAAGCCTTAAGAAAATGTAATATAAAATCCCCATCCCTAACAGTTGTCATGAATATTGAATCAGCTATAGAGACCAAAATGCTTCTTGTACCAGGCTATAAACATGATTACATCTGCTAAAAAGTTAGCCATTTTAACATGGGGGTCTATGGGGATTGAGTCAATTTTGGAGCCAGCCCTAAGTGGCCATTAGAGGAATTGCAATTCATTTTTCAAACTTGGAGGTTGACACTTGGTACCGATACACCCTGGAATCCAATGTAGCAAGGTGAGAAATTAAACCATTGAAGGTCCGCAGAAAACAAGATTTCCAGGAGTTGTTCAGGTGCTCTTTAAATAATAAGACCTTCAAACTAACTCTGTGCCCCTGACAAAGGCCCCTGGTATTACAGAATATAACCTGTTACCCTTTCCAATCTGTATCCATCAAATTACCACAAATTAGTAGCCACAGAGTGAACATGAAGCCCCGCTAAGGGTCTGGGGCCCTGAATCGATATTTGTTTTTGAATATATGTCATTACTAAAACTAGTGGACTGATGGGGCTTCAGCACAGTGGTGATATCATTCCATCTTTAAGAACACGCCCAGGTAACTCGCAATAAAACACAAAGTTCAATAAAATCAATGCGCATTTGATTGACAACTACATTTGAAAAAAAGAAAGAAAAAAAAACAGTGATCCTAAAAGACAACATTATCAGCAAGCTCCTTCAGTGGCTGAAAACTTTTTTCTTTCATGTGTTTTTTCATGCCATCTGCTGGATGTGTCCCTTTTACAGGGACATTAACTGCAGCATAAATACATAAATGTTTGTTTCTTTTTTATGTCAGTGGTTGAGCGCCTCGTGGTGACAGCTGAGCGGGAGTGTTGGTGACAAATCCAACAGGTTGGAGCATCAACTCCAATAGATTAAATTTAATAAAATGCTGAATATTTTTGCAACAAGTCCTGGATTATTAAAGATGAATCACTGCTGTAGTTACAGATTCAGTCCCCTTTGTGAGCAAAGCACTAACACAGGCAGGGTCAGCGGTTCCAATTCCACCCGAGTGACAAAGACAATAAACTTAACATCATCAACAAAGAAAGCAATTTATGACATCTTCAAACAACCAGTAACATCCAAGGTACGGACTAAGCTTATTGTTAAATACTGAGACAGCCAATCATGTTGCAGAACTGCCATGACAACACAAATACACAAAGAAAATGACCAATCCAATCAGCGCATTGGAGTCTCTGAAACGCCAGCTGTGGTGTGTGTGTGTGTTTATATGTGTGTGTGTGTGTGTTTAGAATGATGTCAGAGCAAGAAAAACCTCGGGGACAGATAACAGCAAACTCACACACACACACACATCTGCAGTAGCACTCGAAGCAGCGAGGGATCGACTTGCCAATGACAACTTCCTCCATCTTCTAACCACTCACACACACATATACCCAATAGCACACACACTTCACTGAAATACACATACTCTCTCTCTCTCTCTCACACACACACACACACACACACACACGAAGCAGTTCAAAGCATTTCTCCTTAATTAGCGTTCAACGCTTGGCTTGACAAATAAATAGCGATCATTTAAGAACACTAAGAGAGGAATCAGACAGCACATTACACCTCACAATATCTGGCAGCTTCCTGCACGCAATTAGAACGAGGAGAGGAGGAGGAGGAGGAGGAGGAGGGGGTTGAAGGATGAGAGGAGACACAGTAGTTCAGAGGGAGGAAATAGGAAAAGGTAAGGATGGAAATAAAAGTGGTGAGACACGTAAATGGGGAACAAAGGAGGTTAGAAAGGGAGCGAAGAACATAGCGGGAAAGAATTACAGAGGAGGGGAAGGGAAGGAGGGAGGGAGGAAGTAAGGAAGGACACTGGAGGCGGGAAATGAGGATAAAAGGAAGAGCAGAAACTAACAAGGGAAGACAACAGAAGCAAAGCTGAAGTAAAAGCAAGAGGGAGGAAATGGGTTAAGAAATAAGAAGGGAAGGAAGGAGGAAAGTTGAGAAGAAGAAACAAATAAGTAGGGAGGGAAGGAGGTCAAAAAAAGAGGGATGGGGAGAATGAAAGTGGAAATAGGACAAGGAGGAACTGAACAAGGAAGAAAAGCTATGAGGGAAGTAGGTAGGGTGGACAGAACAAAGATAGGAGACAGGTTGGTGTGGAGGAAAGGAAAGGACAGAGGATAGGAGAGAAGTAAGTAGTGAAGAAAAAAGAGAATGAGGGTAAAAAAAGAAGAAGGAGGGAAAGAATGAAAGCAAGGAGAAAAGGTAGGAAAGGACACAAAAGGAAAGGAAAGGAAAGGCAGACAGGCCGGAAGTAGACAGGAAAAGTCCAGTGAAAGGATTTGGGAGGGAAAGGAACAGAAAGTACAAAAGGACTGATGCAGGGAAAGAAAAAGAGACAAAGGAAAGAAGAATGGGAAGGAAAGAATGGGGGAGGAGACAGGAAGTGAATGAATGATAGATGGAGAGACAGATTTATATTTAGAGATGAAAAGAGAGATGAAAAGAGAATGAAAAATAGGCTTCCCTGCGGTGCCATCTTGAACTGATCGCTCCCATCATGCCTCAGTTCCAGCTGCCTTCACTTTGTAGTTGTGGAGACATTTTAGTCATTATATCCAGGAACAAACACATACAGGAGTGCAGAAATGAAATGCATAGAATGGACACTCTCCCTCGTGCTTCGTGTTTAGTATAAGAGAGTTGTTTTGTTGGTGAATCTTGTGAGTTGTAATGGAGCTGAATTTTGTAATCTTTACTTTGTTAAATGTTGCTGTTGTCCCTGGCTTTATATGAGAAGAGGAAAAGTTCATTAGCTGCTAGGCTAATTTATACAGTGAAAAATGCCATAGACTTAGGCTAATAATGTTAGCATGTTGTATTTGTGGGGAAAATGTGTCCAGATAAAGACAAGTGTTTGTCTGTGAATGCTGCGAGTTATAGTGAAGCTGATTTGTGTATTTGTGTTTGAAATTGTCTATATTAAGCCATGTTTAATGTGTGTTTAAAGTGTGTTTTGAATCAGCTAAACTTTACAGCATTTCAAAGTAACCCCGCTGCCAACTAGTGTTTTGGAGGTGTAACTGCAGAGTGACAGACACACGACCGCACAAGTATAAAAGCTCACAGCGGCGTAGGCCATGTGCATAGGCCACAGCGTAGGGTCTGAATCCCACTTAACACAGGGAAGCTACAGCTGGCAGCACAACCAGGTACATAAGTGCTTGGCAGCTGAGCTCGAGACCAAGAGGGTTACCAACAACACCATGCCTAAATTCCAACGGTCTGCACTGTTCCTCCAAGAGGGAGAAAAACAAATAGCAAGCCTCTTCCACCTCAATTCAAGCCTGCTACATGGAGCCAGGGACTGGGAATTGCGTGCTGACTTGGGCCAGTATTTCATAGTTTCACCCAAGAGAGCAGCAGCCAACTGTCAGCGTGCTCTCCTCATAGAACTAACTGTCCCTTGGGAGGATGCCGTAGAGAAGGCGTTTGAACGCGAGAGACTCCACTACTCTGATCTCGTACCTGAAGTGGCAACTAGAGGCTGGAAAGCTAAGGTGTAACCTATTGAGGTGGGCTGCAGATGCTTCGTAGCTAGATCCACCACTAGGCTCCTCAAGGAAATTGGGATTAAGGGCCTGTGGTGGGCCTGCCTCACTGGAGGGTGTCTTGTGACAAAGGCCGAAACACCTGATAATGCTGAGGTGCACAACTGATGATGTATCGGGGGTGGCTCTGCCAGGTGGTCACAGCCGAAACACCTAAGGATTGTAACACCAAGTCCTAACTGGTGAATCTGAATTACATATTGTTTCTGCTGCCCCTAAGAGGCCCCCAAAAAAACAGTTATTATAGGTTTAAAATCAGAAGTGAAGTATGCTTAGCTGCAGTTACCTTAATGTCCACTGGAGGCTGCTCCAAGAAATTAAATCTATATTGAAGTGAATGGGAAAAGTGTCAAAACTTTATTTGCACATTAAATTAATGTCAAATACTAATTTGACTTTTTTGAGTGGTCTGATCCATTAAGATGATATCAAGCTTAAAAATGACATAATGATTAACACGTTGATGAAGCAGTCCCTGTAATGTCCACCAGTTAATGCTCTGCAGAAACTATCTGTATTGAAGTGAATGGGACAAACCCCAGTGTGCCTTTAAGAATACAAAGTCAGTACCTTCCAAAACCACTGATAAAAGCGGAGATTAATGCCTTTAAAACATGGCTTCAAATTTAAGAATTTCTCAAGGCCTCAGCTGAGATTTTTATTTATTTTTTTTCCCCCCGTTTAAAGGAGGTTCAAGGTCTGTGGGATCCAGGAAGTTGTTGCTTCATCCGACACAGATAAGAATCCAAAAGAAGTCCTGCAGAACTGAGCTCTGACGACAAACACACACATGAAAAATATCAGCTTGCTTTCCCACATCTTATGGATCAACACTGGTTTACTTACATGTAGGTGTGTGCAGTTGTGTGCATGTACGAATCAGTGCAAAAAACACACAGATGCAACACTTGTTAGTGTATGCATCAGTGTGTGTATTTAAGTTTTTGTGTGTGCATATATCTGTGTGTGTGTGTGTCAGCTCTGTGGTGTAGGCGTGACAGCTCAGTTCTGTTCTGTGTCTGTTACCAGCTGTTGTACTTCATTCGCAGTTTCTGTGTGTGTGTGTGTGTGTGTGTGTGTTTGTGTGTGTGTGAGAGACAGCATACTGTTTGATGTTAGACACATCAGAGAGGGGAGAGGGTTAACTTCACTCAGAGACAGAGCTCCCTGGTTTGCCTCCATGATGAGAACTTAAACAAACAGCGAATCAACTGCTGCACAAATTGATAAAATAATTTAACCCTATTCACAACCAAGTCAGTTCATCCAAAAACACAAGTATGACAGACTTCCTCCTTACACCGATCACAGTTTCACATTAAAACATATAGTTGCAGTAATAAAATACATATTCAGATCCTTATGTCAAACTGGCAATATCCTATAAAGGTAAATACCTCATGATGAGTCCTGCCTAGAGCGTTTATCAGGCTTACAGAATCAGGTCTGACCCTACGTGTACCCACATAGTTTTTGTCCGACCCAACCCCAAACCACGATAGCAGTTTTGGGCCCGAGCCCAATTAAAAACACAAATTTCCACTTCAAGATAAATAAACAAATAAATTACGACTGCCCCTTAATAGTCACCAAATGCTAGTCGACCAGAAAAGTCATTAGTCGGCAAGATGTCATTGGTCGCTTAGTCGCAGAAAGAACAAAACTTAGACCATGTGGGCATTTGATCTGAAAGGACAGACACAAGAAGTGACACGCTCAGCAGTCAGACAGGAGTCAGGTTAATTTCCAGGGCTGGTACCTGCGGTTATTCCACAGGTTAGTTAATAACATGTCGGGCAGGGAATCCAAAGCGTGGGATCATTTTAAGAAGGTGAAGGACGAACCCAAGGTGATATGTAAACTCATCTTCATTGGTCGACTACAAACATGACGTATCATCTGAAACATGTCAGTAGCTACATGCCCATTAGCCACTTAGCACAATCATTACTGCTTTGCTGACAGCGTCATTAACAGGCAGCTCGCTCAGTGTGTGACGTGCACTTGCAGATAAAATATAGGCCTATATTAATGAAGGTTCATTAGTACGGTTTGGTATTTCTCTGTAATGTAGCACAGTGTTAACAATGTTACTGATACTATTCTTAGTCAGGCCAGCCCTAAAATAAATAAATAAATAATAGTGAAACATTTATTATAAGCGAAGAGCTGACAGGTTTCCTTGCATTGCTTCTCCTTCTCCTCCTCCTTCTGATATATCAACAGTCTGTTGTCGCTCTGCCTCTTATGTACGACAGGTTCGGCAGAGCTAGCGGCACCCCTCGGTGCGTCTCCATGTTTGAGTGTGCATGGCGGTCCACAGCGATACAGTGCACAAATGATGATCACTGCTCTCCACTGCATGTTACACTCATCTCTCCCACTCCTGGGGAAGCAGAGGCAAACACTGCCAACCCAGTCGCCTTGCAGCCCCTCTCTCTGTCTCTCGTTTTCCCTCCACTCCAGTGCAACCGCTGCCATTTATGCACGAGACATGCCACTTAATTCACCTCCTGTGCAGTGCACTGAAGTTGGCATTCGGTATGTGAGCAAATGACCCCTTGATTCTTAAGCTTTATCAGTTTTTTCACCAAAATCGTAATGACATATGGTTCAACACATTGTTCCGTGCACATATGCTGCTGCCTGATGCTGAAAGGTGACTGCTGAACAGTGTCGTTGGCCCTGTGCTGTAGCAGTCAAGACTGTGAGCTGCATTAGCTCTCACACACTCAGAATAATTGGATTAGATAGTTAGTTAGACTTCAGATGAAGACGTCAGCTGTATAATGTTCACAATAATCCCTCTGTTTTACAATGCTCATGTTACATTTGTTCCTACATGACATATTTATATATACACACCATTACAGGAAGCTAATGTTGGAAACTGACCTTACTCCTGCTCATTCTGGGAAGTGCAGGGGACTCAAAGGTTTGCTCATGTGTAGCCACAGTACTTTCCCATAGGAATCAATACAGTACCAGAACTCCATATGATTATTTTCCTGTATCTGTATTAACATCTTAACACGTTTAGACCCAAATTTCAGAAACTAATTTAGCTTTAAAATGAAACTGAATCATCTCATTCTGTGAGAAGACAAAACAACCTGATTAAAAACAGCAGATACTTCTCTCCAACTATAACTAAAGGAACTCAGTAGCTCCATCACGTCATCGCAGCACCGGGTGGTCCTGACACTCAGATCGTTCATTTAATGGATACCACACACATGCATGCAAACTGTCAGCTGTCATAGCTGATGCATCAACACGCGTGCAGTATATGTGAGCCCGGCAGTGTGTGTTAGTGTGTGTTTGTGATCGATCGTCAAATAAAATAGTGTCGATCTGTGCGGCCAGCAAATGAGACTAAACGATGGCTGAGAGTCTCCTGAGAGCGACGAGCAGCTGGATCAGTGTGTGTGTGTGTGTGTATGTGGGTGTGCGTGTGTATGTGTGTGTGTGTGTGTGTGTGTGCGTGTGTGTGTTCAGAGCTGGAGAGCAGCTGTGAGTGGAACATCTCACCACACACAGAGATGCACAGGATGAATGGATGGATGGATGGAGGAGTTGTTTTTATGATAGATAGATAGATAGATAGATAGATAGATAGATAGATAGATAGATAGATAGATAGATAGATATTTGTCCAATCAGGACAAACTATGATCCAACCTGCTTCATTAATATTTCCCTCCATGTAAACAGTCTTTGACTCGCCCTTGTTTTTTTGTTTTTTTCTTTTCTTCCTGGACTTCAGACCAGCTGTCGGGGGCTTGTACTTCCTGCAGCCACACCATTGGTCAAAAAACAGCCAATTGGGACAGGCACAGTGGACAGACAGAATGAGGTGCTGATGAACACACACACGCCCTCGGTAACCAGATTCCACTGTAAAGCCCACGCACAGGAACCATCGGCCTTCCAGTGGGGATGAGGACGGTTGCTCACACACACACACACACACACACACACACACACACACACACACACACACACACACACACACACACACACGAGTAATGCCTGGCTTCCATACAGACACATTCCACAGATGTGTAGAAATATTGCATCTTGAGAGAGAGACAGAAAAGAGAGAAATTCATCTCTACATGCTTTAAGTTACAAACTTACTGTCACCTGTTATTTTAAAGGAGTCCGCCATTTTTTGCCTGATGCAAGAAAATATTTCTCCTAAACCCTCTTTTCTGTGAGGTTTGTTCATACAAGTATTCCCTGTCACATTCACCAAACTCTTAACTGCACAAACTTGTCGTGGATCGCACGTTTCACCCTGATGAACACCACCTGTTCATGAGGAGGTGTGCATTTGTGAGACTTCATCATTAGCATAATGGACTCAAAATAGCCATATAAGGCTGCCTGTTCTGCTCTGTTTGTGGGCAAGTTTCATTCACAACTGGAAAAGTGCACAAAGTATAGTTGCAGATCTCTGCTTTCAGTTCCCCAGCCTGATCGTGGACAGTTCTTGTATTTCCAGTAAACTGCTGCAACATGTTTCAGAAGAAAACGATACAAATATGAGGATGACTGTTATTATAATAACTTAAACACAGCCACAAATCTTTGATCCATGTCATTCATAACTGGACCTTTAACAGTGCTATTGTTGTCTGTAGGCAACAACACAACAAAGTAGGAAATAAGAAAACGATAAAAACAGACAAAAAAGGAACAACTTAACTACGTGTCACTTATTCATCAGACGCACAAATTTCAAGGTAAAATGACCAAATCAACAAGTTCAGCAAGTCTACAAAACTGGGCAGGAAAAGCACTCTGAGCTCCCGTTGTGGCAGAGTGGAATTGTACCTCCCTACTTCCTTAAAATCAAGGTGGGGGTAAGGAAAACGAAAAATGAGAATTTTTAAATCTCACATCATACCTAACTTTAGTGGATCATTACATATCAAGTATAAAATTATTCTACAACTTTTCTAAGAATGTCGGTTCTGGTCCCTGACGAAGGCCAAAATTTGGCCAACAACAAATGGTAAGTCTTGTTGTTTCATATCCGAACTGATTTCTGGAGAACTTGCTCCTCCTAGTGGCCCATAAAAATTGCGCTCAGTCAGCAATCAATGACGGTCAATACAACAGGTTTTTCCAACAACTGTGAATCACTGCAACAACTTGAGGTTTTTGAGCATACAGTCATACTGTACAAGTGAACACAAAGTATGAGGCTGTCTGGTCCAGTAGTTTGTGAGATTAGCTGCCGACAAACTTCACACACATGACCAAACTCATGATCCCCTCCAGGTTTATGTCTGGTTAAGGAAGAAAATATCACCAAATAGTAAAAAGAGTAATTTCACACTCAAGTCCTGTTTTGGAAATCAGAAGACAAACACATATCATGACAGATTTAGCTGTGTCAGTAACAGTATTAGAGGCCAGACACAACTATAAAATACTGAACAGCTGCCAATAACTTCAGAGAAGAGTTGCACTGTGACAGATGTTCACCAAGCAGTCCTGCACAAACTCTCCATCACTGAGCTGCTAACCATGCTTAGCAACTTTGTGAGCTACCACACAGCTTGTCTGCGGTACACCTTTACTATTTTTCACATGATTTGTGAAAACTGACTGTTGGGCAGACAAGGCTCGTTGAAACTGTCCAACCTTGTCCTCTACATTCATGAACTTGTTGCAAGACTTGTGATTGATTCACCTGTATGCAGATAATGCAGATCACTTTATCTGCCGCCCGAGGTCACACTAAAAACCTCCTGTTCTCCTCAGCTATATAGCGTTTTTCCATGGTGGCTTTTCCACCTCACCTCGACATCAAACTGCCCAGTTGTCCACTAAATTGCTAACTTAAGCTAACAGCACTAGTATTAATGGTTGAATGTAATTCCAACAATGCCCACAGGGTGCCACTATAGTTGCCAAACAACCAGTAGCTTTCTACAAGTTGACATTCGTACCCTGACAGACGCTTGTTAGATGGGTGTAAGTCGATGCCATAGCCAAGAAGCGAATTTGATGTAAGATATTAATCGAAAAGTACTGAATTCGACTGCAGATTATTCAAAATATATTGAATGCATTTCATGTCATATTCTGGGGACTGCACAAAATGTTCCCAAGGGCCACCACTGGCCCTTCATGTGCTAGAGCAAAGCTGTCCATGGCTATAATGAGAGGTGGTCACTTGACAGTCTCTTAGATACTGGATGGGATAATTCTGCAGTCTACAGGAGCTGCAGAAAGAACTTGAGGACGCTGCAGAGGGAGAGAGTTTTCCTACTGAACTGGAGAAGCTACGGTGTAAAAAACCTGTCAGTAAATTGATAATATGGTGATTATCAATCCTCTTGTCTGTGATAAAAACTCCCATATACCCACTCAGATGTATTAAAACTTACGAGGATATAGCGTACACGGGGGAAGGAGACCAAAAGAAAGAAAGGCAGAGTTAGAGAGACTACAAAGCTAAGACATGTTCAGTAATAACCAGAGGACTCACTCTCTGTGTAGCCTCTTGACCCATCACAGAGGTGTGGAGGTCAGAGGTCAGTGAGTTTGGAGAGCCCTCAGAGTGTTTGAGGACCAGCTCATTGAGGACTGATCAGGAGTTAACAGGAAGCTGAGGATGACACACCTGCTACTGTGGTAATAGGTTCGACTGTAGTCATGTACACAGCTATTTATGTATGATTCACATTTTGGAATGTCTATATTGTTAAATCACATGCATGGTGTGTGTGTGTGTGTGTGCGCGTATTTTAATGGGTAAATGCAGCCTCTGAAACCTCCCAGAGCTTCAAAACGGAGCCTTCAGCACTTTTTACTGACTGATGTGTGATTGTGTGTGAGAGTGTGTTTGTGTGTGTGTGAGAGAGAGAATGTGTGTGTGTGTGTGTGTGTGTGTGTGTGAAGGGTTAAAGGCTTTTTTCTCATGTTGCATTCCACCAGAACCTCACATCCAGACTGCTGCTGCCTCAGCTGTAGCTGCCGGCCCACGACTAACCTACTGATCTGTGAGGCGATAACTGGATGACAGGCATGCTTTGGTGTGGCTGAGTGTGTGTGGGTGTGTGTGTGTGTGTGTGTGTGTGTGTGCGTGTGTGTGTGCGCACGCGTGCGTGCAGCCAACACAGTGGATTTGACTTGAATGAACGACAGAGTGAGAGAGAAGAGAGGAACTGAAAGAGGGAGGGAAATGATGAAGTACAGCAAGATAAGGAGATATAAAGAGTCAGAGAGGGGATGAGAGACAGTAAAAGATAGTGGGAACGTGTGTGTGTGTGTGTGTGTGTGTGTGTGTGTAAGAGAGAGAGAGAGAAACAGAGATAGTAATGGGGAAAGGGGGATCATCTTCTCCCTTCCCTTCATCCAGGTGGTGTGGGTTCTTCTGCTTATGTAGACAGAATATCCCTTTAGATAGCTTAAGATAGCAGCCATACAGAAGCCACACAGTGTGAGTGTGTCTGTGTGTGTGTACTGGCTGTGTTTTTGCTGTGGTTACTGGAGTTCAGGTGATACTCTCAGCAGCAGTGAAGCCACAGAAACCCTTAGAAACGAGGGAACAGCAAACAACATGCTGATGATAAGCAGGAATGGAGCTGAAAATGTCAGGTTTGCCCTGAGGGTGGCGCTGAAGGAAAGGCCATGGAGTCATTAATGTCCACATGGTTCAACCTCAGGGGAGAGGATCAATGCATTTCAATCTGTCCGTTAAATGTTAATAGTTCTAGTGAAAGAAGTGAAAAGTTTGTCCTGCAGGTGGTACTAGTGAGAAGGATTCGTGGTAATCATGAATATTAATAACACATCTCATCAAAAGCCTACGCTGTACCCTACGCTGTACCCTACGCTGTAGCTTGATGTGCATGACCCTCAGTGGAAATTAAGCTTTTATTTACTTAATTAAGAAACAATAAATTGTAAAGACAATAAAGCCTCCACAAAAATAGCATTTTAAGTCTTGTGTGTGATTGATCCTGGCTTCATATGAGCAGAGGAAATCTCTGCTTGTCGCTAGGCTAATTTATACAATGTAAAATACCGTCTTGTGCTAATAACGTTAGCATGTTAAAGTTATTTGGAAAACGTATTAAGTATAAGACAGTTGTTTTGTCAGTGAACCTTGTGAGTTGTAATGGAGCCAAATTTTGTGATGTTACCTTTGTTAAATGTTGCTGTTGTCCCTGGCTTCATATGAGTAGAGGAAAAATCTGTTAGCCACTAGGCTAATTTATACAATGTAAAATGCCATAGGCTTGTGCTAAAAACATTAGCACGTTGTATTTGTGGGGAAAATGTGTCCAGATAAAGACAAGTGTTTGTCTGTGAATGATGCGAGTTATAGTGAAGCTGATTTGTGTACTTGTGTTTGAAAATGTTTCTATTAAGCCATGTTTAATGTGTGTTTAATGTGTGTTTTGAATCAATTAAACTTAACAGCACTTCACAGAGACCCCGCTGCCGGCTAGTGTTTTGGAGGTGTAACTGCAAAGTGACACCACTGCACAAGTATAAATGCTACCAACAGCAACAAGCAACAGCGTAGGCTCTGCATAGAGCTAACACACAAGTATAAATCTCATTTAAATCCTCCTCAGGACCAGCAGGTACAGTATTATTCACACAACCACAAGAGGCCTTTGTCAGGGACATGGAAACATAGGTTGTTTTAGACATCTAATCAAACCACCAGTTCCAATTGTTTTTCCAATGAAAACAGTCTCACCCTGGCAAAATAGCCAACTACTGCATCACCCTGACAGGTGTAAAAATGCTCATGACATGTGATAACTGAGCTTTAAAGTAACTGTCAAGTTAATTACACTGTGAAACTCTGTGCACTGTGTCACTACACGCAGAGGATCAGTGAGCGACTCTTAATGAAGCGTCAGGAAAAGACAGGTGAGAATCATGACAGCTGAACTCCACCTGCTGATAAAGATCATGTGATGTAATCAAACACACATCAGCAGCTAAATAGATCTTTAGGGGATGCTGTTTTGTCAATTGCTGTTTCCAAGGTCATAAATTAATCTTTGAAACTTCACTGTTAAGCCAACATAGACGAGAAGACATTAAAGTGCCCAGAAAATATAAAACTGCTGTTTTAGGCAAACAGCATAAAATACAATCCTGCTCGTATGTGATGCAGGAAAATAAGAAATTAAAGAATCATTTCCTGAACCTCTGGTGCACACAAGATCTACATTAAGATACGTATAATATTTGTAAAGATGTAGTTTTGCATGCAACTTATATTACAGCATATGTAATGATATCTTGAGATGAATGGATGATGTCACGTGTAATCAAACAACAGACTCAGTACTTTTCCATCCCTGATGTTCTGAGTGTATTCATGCCACCTCCAGCCAGCAGATAATGGTTTTTGGAGGGTGTTTGGGTGTTTTTAGGGGAGCAGAGCTAGCTGTTGGGGGGTTGGGCTCATACCTTGGCAGGAGGCCACTTTTCCCAGCCCCCACCACCCATTTACAGCTAGGAGAGAACCACCAGTCAGACCCAGTCAGCTTTCCAGTTTTCACTGGTTACATGCAGTCAGTTGGTACCAAATAGTGAAGTAAAAAGGCTCTGTTGTGCAGACAATAATCACTACGGTATACGGTTGTGCCGGATGGAAACATCCTTGGACCATTAGACACAACTGGACTGTCCATCCATCCATTCTTAACACTCAAGACAGACGCAGAGACACATAAGTACGACACACAGAGGGGCAGGTTTGAAACACGCACCTGTGCACAAAAACAAACCGTTATCAGTATATCATATTATATGCATCATAGGTAGCATGGGACAGTTAATCCAATGTACTGGAAAAATCGTAATCACCAAAATACAAAAAAAAAATACACAAAGCCTCTGATGAAACCAAAACATCTAAATGTTATTTATATCAAAGCTAAAGATAATACAGTCTTTGCAACTGTCCCATTGAAATTCTTCCTATTGAAATAATCAAAAACAATTCGACCTCTAAACTTGCACCTGCCAGAAATCCCAAAGGAAACAGTGGTTAACATCTTTCAAACCACATGAACTCTGCACTAAACTCTGGAATAAAACCAGGCCAGAGCTCAGACTGAGCACATTCTGTTAGATTCATTCATTTCAACAGTGAATGAATGAATGACGAACGATGATGTTTAGATGACCAGACAAGACATAGTAAAAAAATAATAATAATTTCAATTTAATGCAACACGGTAAAAATATGCTTGACAATATGACAACATCATAAAAAAAAGATAATTATTTTCTTTATTTAAGAACATAGAATTGCATTGCGTTTTCAAGTTCAAATATTCAGTAAAAACTAAACAAAAATTATCTCTCATTTCTTTAGTTTGTAAACAACAACAGTAACTCAGTGTGGAATAAAATATACCACAAATTACACATTTAAACAGCTCCCAAATACAAACAATGTCCCCTGGGATCTATATATATATAAATCAACAGGTGATTTCCCTCTTTTAGCAAAATCCTAAATAACTGAATTGTTTTTATTTCCACCTGGACCTTTATGCTCTGCCATTTCTCCTCTAATCATCATGCTGTAACCTGTGACAGGCTATCACGATACCACAACTATCGCACATTCACATATATGTAGTTTTTTGTTGAGTTGCGAGCGTCACTTAGATTTACATTACCAAAGGTTTATGGCAAAAATCACTTAACGACACCGACTCCCTTGTGCGTATGGCGAGGGAGGAGAAGGAGAGACACCGTGCTGCTGCCAGAGGAGCCGCTGAATGAGTTCCCTCTGAGCGGAAAGTCACTAAGAGTCTGAGAAGTCCGGGGCTGTTCATTCATTCATTCATCCGTTCATTCAGGACGCCACAGTTTATTCCACACTCCCAAAGCTGCTCCTCTTGTTGGAACCACCGCAGAGGCTGTAATCATTTTGCTTTCAGCTATGCTTGTTGTTGCCGTGGGTAAAAGTATGACGTCAATATGTAAACAAGACAAAATATCGAGAGGAACACACAATATTCACTCTGCTCACACTGCACAAAAGGAAGCACCAAAATACCTAAGTTGACAGATAGCACTACAGGTAAGAGGAAAAACACGTATTTCTGATTTTGGGGTGAACTGTCCCTTTAAATTTGTGGGTTTGAGTCTGATGTTTCATGTTTGCTTCCTGTTATTGCTCTGACCTGAGAAATTCAGAGGCTACTTAGTAATTTTGTGACTAACATAAACTGCTTCTAGCAACCACTTTGACTGAAAATGATGTCACCAGACAGGATTCGTCAGTCAGCCCTGATTGGTCGGCGCACCCCAGCCTCCATCCTCCCAAACAGAAACCGGATAACATCAACATAATGTCAGATCGAATAATGAAGTGAAAATGAAATGAAAGTTCAATCCAGATTATCCAACTAAATGTTTTGGAGCTCAGCTGGAGGAAATTTGCAGATTTGTGGTTGTGATTGAGCACAATAACAACATAACAGTGTGTTTATTCAAAACTTAAACATTTAGAAACAAAAAACTGGAGCCAAAACGTGGAACCAAAACCTAAATTACCTCAAAACTCCAATGGTACAAATCTATTTGATTTGGTCAGAGAGAGTTGTGGAATAAACTGGGGTCATTGGAAATCTTCCCCGCTGTTAGCGTGTGAGCTCATCCTCCCCTCTAAGTGTTTTTTTTTTTTCTTTCACTAACAGCCGAGGATGAAGCCAGAGGATTTTGGACTTCGGCCCAGCATGTAAATTTATCTGCCATTTCCAAACAATTTCCATCAGGAGCCATTCAGACTGTGTAACAGGATAATTTGACAGCAGCCCAGTAGGAAAGTGGCCAGTGAGGCAGTAATGTTTGATTTATTTCATATTTTTGTCCTCTACGGTTTGCTGTAGCCTCACAAAGGCCACAGCTGGATATGAGAGGTGGTTATAAATAAAAGATCAGCAAGTTGGTGATAAATGGATGGATGGACGGACGGATGCGAGAGTGATCACGTCAACACACAAACTGCTAGATGAACAAATGAATACGGCAAATGGTTGAATAGTGAATAAATGAGTGATTAAGAGGATGGGTGGGTTTGTCAGTGAATCATTCGGAGACAAATGTATGATGGTGACAAATGGACTGATGAAAGAACAAATTTAAGTGAATGAAGCAATGAATGTGTGAATAAATTAATGTGGAGGGATGATGAAGAGTAGGCTGAACATCATAAATGAATAAATGAACATACTACCTAACAGGAACGAATAAATGAATGGCGAATGAATGACTTAGTAATGCATATACATTATCATTATGCCTGAGTGAGCGAGCGAGCAAGTGAGCGAGTGAGTGAGTGAGTGAGTGAGTGAGTGAGTGATTGGGAGAATGAGTGGGAGAGTGAGAATGGATGGATGATCAGATGGATGGATGGGTTTCTCAGTAAGTCATCTGAAAGACAAATGAATGATCGCAACAAATGGAATTTAAATGAATGTGTGAATAAATGAAAGTTCAGGTGGCTGAATGGACAGACAGGAGGCTGGACTTTGCAAATTACTAAACATGACCTAACATGGACGTTTAAATGATTGGACAAACAAAGGCATAGATGGTTGGTCGGATGAAAGAACCACCTACTGAGAGAATGAATGGATGAATGACTGAGTGACTGATCAGATGGATCAACGGATGGATGACTGAACATACATGTATGTAAATGAATAATTTAACAAACCACCATACAGATTATTCAGATTGATTTAAAGCAACTGAAAATAGCAACTCAACAAATAAACAAACTCGGCAGTGTTTGAGTGAACAGATGTATGAACACATTAATGAATCCACACAATAAAACAAATGAATGCATGGAAAACTGCTATAAGAAATAAAGTACAAGTGAATGCCTTACCAAATGAATGAAAGGTTGACTATATGAAAAAAACTGGACTGAACAAGTTACTAAACAAATTTAGACATGACAGGCATGCTCTCTCCGTCTTTGTGTGTGTGTCTTTGTTCATCAGGCTGTCAGGGCCAAATCCTGTCCTCGTAACAGAAAGGATGGAAGATGAAAACCAAAAGGCAGGAAGGTCTTTTTAACCCCTAACGTCTGAAAAGTGCTATGAGTCCTTCAAATGCCACACTGGGATTTTTGCCTTCCTTTACTTTCCATCACTCCACACTTTCTGTCTTCTCTTCATTCACAAGGCTTGACAGTCACGGCTGCCCAGTTGCCCTGGGCAACCACATTTGGACCACCGTCAATCATTTTGTTTGGTTTGATCGCCCCTGTTGGCAACCACTAGTGTTCATCTCCAAAACACAATGCGCCTTGTTAAAACAAGGAAGGAAAAAATGCTTGATTGTATTTGAGCATAAAATCTAACGGATCCATGTTTGAAATATTGTCAGCAAACTTAAAGTTAGTTTCTAGCATTAAAAGACACTCAGCAGCCAGGGGTGATGTTATCCTCTGTCAGTAGAAAGACGATGGGAGGCTATGATGATTTTGGTACAGTGCTCCTCACTCAAAGGTAATCGTCAAATGGTTACAGGTTCACTGAAATGAACATCACTCCTCTTTCACTTCTCCAAGTTTACAGTTGTGTGCTGAGAAAATTCCTGTGCTCATCAATGACCATGTCATCCAATATGACAAAAAGTCTGACAGACTCTCATTTTCATTGTGAAAAGTTGTGGATGGCACCAATGGAACCTTTCCGTACCGTCCCCATGTTTGGTCCCCCCTCTGTTGGGGTACCTAGCACACAGATCTGGTACTAAAAGGTGGAGCTGTGAACCCTGCAGTCTGTTGATTGGTCAATAGAGGACGGTCACTCTGCTCAGGGCTGAGTTGTGGCTGGTTTTGAGGCTCATGTAACCACTGTTCATACAGTGGAGAGTTTTATTAGACTATAACTACAAAATGAAAGGACATTTTGCTGCCTCTTGCAGACACTATGTATGAGTTAATGATGTGAATCAATCAACACACCTTCAATTTCACTTTGACAACTTTGACCATTACTTTAGTTAGTTAGTTACACTATGACAAGTATTCTGATGGAGTACAGCTTTACACACCAAAAATCATTGGGTCAAAACTATAGCACCAGTGCAATACTGGGTTAACGTGCCTCAGAATGAATCAGTATTTTCGACTGAGTGTTAGTTCTATTTTTTTATATTACAGTTGAGTTATTTACCCAAACATACGAGGAGTGAAATAAATCACTGCAATCTAATTCCCCTGATCTGAGACCTAAACATCTTATAATGCAAAAGGAAATGTAACATCCTTCCTATATTCATCATAATCAGTAACATCCTTTAGCACAACTTTGATTTCCATAAGCACGGAAATGTGCTCCTTTGATAGGCTTTAATTAATAGATGTTCAACACCAAAAGAAAAATAAATCCGTAACATCAGACTCAGTCAACTTGTCCAACAGCCTGCGCTCGTATGTGATTTTTTTTAATTTCCAAAAGCAGAAGGAGGTCATCAAATTACAGCGAGCACATCAAGCCTCTCTGTTTAATATTCCACCGGCAGAATCCAACACCAACATCTGTATATTTTCTTAATTATCAACGTGTATCTTCTCATGGATACATATGGTCCATGAGAAGTGAACTGGAAGATTACAGTGCAAATCCAAAACCCAGCTATTACCAGAGTCCTCACAACACCTGGCACCCCCGCCAACAATAAATAATCCTTTCAAAAGAATAATACTTGGAAGTTGAAATTAATAATTATTTGTTTTATGAAGTTGGGAATTTGTGGTGAAGTTAGGCATCTCTCTGGAAAACATAGAAATATAAAAAACAACATGTAACAGCTGTTGTTTTTTTTAGTCGGAAGAATGATTGACACATAAGAAGCTGGATAATAAAACAACCGAATCACCTGCATGATTTAAAGGCACCAGAAAAGTTGCTACCTGAAAGCTGCATCAATCAAATCTTTTATATGAACAAAATTTAAAATGACAAATGATATGGATGACATATGTTGTGACGTAGGATTCAAAGAATTGTCACCAACTTTTAGCCTCTCATGTTTTGTTTTTTCGGGCTGCAAACCCATGTTTAGACCCAGACAGATTTTTTCTGGTGTTGCTGGAATATTAAACTTATATTTATTAGGTGGATACATACAGGGCGTCAATGGGATGATAAAGTTGCTATGTGCCTGCTGAATTTTAAAGTAAGCAACACTTTACTACAATATCCGCCATCCCATTCTTTCGGTCACTACCCAGAGCTCATGACCATAGGTGAGGGTTGGGACGTAGATGGACCAGTAAATTGAAAGCTTCGCCCTCTGGTTCAGCTCCCTCCTCACCATGACAGTTCAGCTGCACAGTGCCCGTATCTCTGCGGACGACGCACAAAATCCCTTCACTGCGGCTTTAAGGTCATGAGTGCCATCCGTAATAGCTTTCAATAATCATCAATAATCTTCAATAACCACTGGGTCTCTACCAACAGCAATGCTTCTCTCTACTCTGCTGACATTCTACGCTTTCAGTGAGGAAACTGTAAGTAGCCAAGCTAATATGCTACGTGCTAACCCAGAGAAAATGAATCACATAGGCAATTAGCTACATGCTAAATTCCTCTATACAGGTTTAAGAAAGACGGCAGGGCCCGTGGTGCACTTATGGTCATAATTGTTCAGTCAGATGCTTGAATCCCTCCTCCCCTTCTCCCCTCACCAACAAAGCACTAAAGCTCAGCGAAGTACAGTAAATTTCCAGCACAAAGCTTTTATTTTGAAGTATTGTCTCCGGCTTTAGAGTGAGTGAATAACAGACAGCTACTTGACCAAGACAGCAAACTATCTTGACAACATGGCCATCACACGTATAACACTGAACTACTGCTTTAAATAGTAAATGGAGACTTTCGGGTAAATCCAGGAGGTGGCTGTAATGCAACTTTTTGGATGAAAACCACCATTAAAACCAAAATGGCAAAGAAGACTTACCTGGTGGCAGTGTGGGTTGGACTCTCTGGTGTACGAGTAAGAACTCCTCTCTGTTTTACCTGCAGGACGAAAAGAAAAGAGAGGGGGCAGTTAGCAGAGGATCTCGTCTCTGTACTGAAAACACATTCATTGGAGTGAAAAAGAATTACTCCGCTTATTAACTACCTTATCTGTGAAGCTAATACAATTACAAATAGTTAGGGTTAACAGACCTTAAATATAGTCATTCATGGGGAGGGCGTGGCAAACAACGCAAAATAATTGAAAACAATTAGTCATTCATTTTCATTATTTAAATTACTTTACCGGCTACATATAAAGAATGTGGCTTCATGAAAATCCATCCATCCATCCATCCATCCATCCATCACTTAACCACACTGACTACTACACATTAATCCAGATTCATCCACTGCTGATAGAAGAAGGGACTACATACAATAAAATAGGGGATGACAGGGTGGCCAATTATTGATTTCATTCATTCATCCGTTCTTTACTTAGCCATACTCACTACCTAAGGCTAAGTTTAAACCACTATTGATATTGATTGAGTTTCATTTTGTCATTCATTCACTCACTGACTCATTTAATGTCTATGTGAATTGGCCTACAAAGGTCTTTGCACACTGAGTCTGCTTTTTTTTCTTTTGTCCGAAATTGTCGCACTTCTAAAAATAAATTCGACCACACGTTGTGTTTATTTAGTTTGGTCACTGACTCAGAGACATTAGTCCGTCATTAAGTTTTTGGAACAGGTTTTATTTTGTATGTTTTCGCATCTGTCAGAAGCCTTTAGAGAGACATTTACAGGAACAGGGCACACAAAATCATTTCCTAACTCGGATAGCTCACGGTCGACAGGCCAAATAGTAATATTCAGGTGGGTGATGATGACGAGGAGGAGGGTGTGGACCGCACACAGACAGAGACAGAGACGGTGTGGAGACAGAGACAGAGGACAGCTACGGCCTTTCATGCAACTTTGGTGCCGAATGTAAGACACTCCAGAGAGGAAATGTGTCTTTTAATTTTGTTTCGTGTTGCAAATCCTTACAACGCACAGGACAAAAAAAATGCATTGGACTCTGTGTGCATGGTCTCTGTGCATTCCAATTATTTCCGGATGATGGATTAGAAAAAACAAATCTGAGACTCAACATGCAAAGGCCTCAAGTCCTTGCAATATTAGAATCATATTTTTTCTGATAAAGAAGTAAAACAAACTTGTTAAATTACCAATTAGTCAATTGATTCATTAAGTCAGCATGGATACAACTGCTCCCAAAACAACCGGATACACGATCAAATAAGCAATAGTATGGATTTGATGTATGTGCTTAGCCAACAGAGATGTCAAAGTATGTTTCAATCTCTTTTTAATTCATTTAAATAATCATGCATTTTTACTTTGTTTAGGACACATAGTAAAAGATTTTCAGTGGATAACAGCCAAAGCCAGTTTCCATGATCAGAGTCTTTACAGAGTGCGTGCCTGTGTGTGTGTGTGTGTGTGTGTGTTCTGTAGGCCTATGTTTTCTGCTCACTGCTCTCACAGCACAACAAAACAGACATCTGCTACGCCTGCAATGCATAGAAAACTCTTTATGCTACGAAATCCAACTTTGAAACCAGAAACAAGACTTTCACCCTCCTATTTCTTTTAGGTGTAGATTTAGTCTCTTTGCATGTACAGACAAAACAAACTAAATCAAGAGACAAGATATACCGTTTTCAGGTGGGATTTAGGTACATCTAGAAACCAAGGAACAATCTAACCTGACTCAGATCACTCATCTCTGTTGATGTTACAAAACTGTCCGTCACCACCTCAAGACATCCCTGTCATGTCTGCACTGGTGAACGACATCAACCCTTCTGAAGATTTCCACTTTCCTCCCTGTCTCGTGTGTTGATCCATGGAGACTCATTAATGTACTTGCAAGGCAACAAACATCACTGAAGAACCACATAATTTTGCATCATCACTGACACTGTAATTTTCCCATCTATCACATGGGATGCACTGCAGCCCAGTCGCAAGAACAAGATATTGGAATTGTACATTTCTGCAAACCATGGATAAGTTACATTTTTACGTTTCTTGTTACGTGGTTCTGAGTATATGTATATGAGTTGACTTTGCCAATTGGAGGTGGAGGGGATGGTGTATGGCGAAACACCTGGGCAAGACAGCTGCCAGGCTGCAGACCACTGAAAACCACTGTTTGAGATCAACAACCAACAAAATCGCTTGTTTACTCGCGAAATTTGGAGGGTATCTTAAGCTAATATATGATCTTTTTCTACCCAAAATCAAGTGGTTTGCGGGCCTAAACATAACCACATTCTAACCACAGCACTGTTAAAATGTGATGCTGCAACATGTACGAATTATTACATGTTGCGTATATACCGTATTATACCGTACAAATGTTACATATCTGTGGTTTGCAGAATTCTACAATGCTAAAATTTACTCTGGTGATTGGGTTATGCATTGCATTCCGGACTTGTTAGCAGAAAGTAGTTTACCTTTCACAAAGAGAATTTGGACACTAAAATAAAATGACAAGCAGCAAAATTAGTGCAGTACATTGAAAAATAAAAAGTGATTCTAGACATGAGTCTAGAAACCACCAAGTTACCACATAATATTGTCATAGCAACTGTGTAGCATAGCCTTGCAGGCAGCTACCGAAGCCGATAGCAAAGATCTGGCAACCATGTACAAACACTGTAGAAACCCAGCGGCCAGGTATTAAACACCTCCAACAACCGCCAAACTACACAAAACACCCTATAGTGAAAATCCGGTCATGCTCAAAATCTTTCTGATGGTCATATTACTCTGCAGCAGTACTCCTTAGATAAAACCATCTTTCATGGTACTAGCAATTATAAACTGAGTAAAGTAAAATAAATAAACACAAATGCATGTTTTATGGTAATCCAATATACTTCAAGACTCAAAGTCCTGCCCATTGATTTGCAACATTTGCCACAAAGGTCTAGTATAATCAGCGGACCACCTTCCCCAAACACAGCTGCATAGGTTGTTGTATAATCAGCTTATTTAAACCCATTTTATGTTTACTGTTAATCGGTGACCTCTAAAGGCTGCAGTCATTTTGAAGGGAACAAAGAAGGATGTCAGGTGGTGCAGTATAAAAAAGTCCACAGGAGATCAGGGTGGATGGATGGGTCAAATAAACACTTCGTGTGACACAAAAAGTCAACACTGACTTACGTAAGTGTAAGTATGAATTTAAGTTATGTAACAAACGTACCTCTTGTAACCAAAACCATATCTTTTCCAAAACCTAACAAAGTAGTTTTGTTGCTTAAACCTAACCAAATACTTTTGCGTCCATTTCACAACCTTAGCCATGTGTTTAAGACTTATATACATTTACCTTGACCTCGTCGCCACAAGAGAATTGTTTTCTTTGGAGTATCAACTGTCATTTTGGTAAGCATCCAGAGAGTACAGAGATGTACAATTTTGCTGTTTGGTTATGTTTGTGCACCTACAGTATTTGTGGCAAATTTCACATTATTTCCAGAGTCATGTCCATATGAGAAGTGTCCATTTTTTGATTACGTGACTTGTGTAGAGTTCCAGTTTGGAGCTCTCTGCTCAGACCCTCCAAACAGTGCTTACCACACATACTTTTATCAGCAGAAAATAAGCATGAGCCTCCACTTATCAATGCCCTAACAACCATCTCATTATTAAAACCCTTGCCTGGCAACAAGTAAACATAATTTTCTTCTTCATCAAAAAGTAGCTTTTTCTAGTTTTTTTTTATTAGTTCTTTCTTGGTATTGATTTTATGGGACAAGAGCTAAAGCGTCTCTTTTGACACAAGTGTTTTCAGTTATCAAGGTTTTTCTTTGATGGTGCGTAGGCCATATATGTGAACTCTGCTTCTGTATCAGGCTGTTCTCTTTTTAGACTTCTTGCCCTTTATAATGTGGAGGTGTCTCAAGCCTCAACCTACATCTGAGACACATTTTATGGACATGAGAAAAAAGAGCGCAGACGTTCTCACCTACCCAACTGTCTTTATAGAACATCTTTGGTCCGACGTGTTTAAACATGTGTTTGATTGAAATCAGACATCAGAGCTCTTAAAATCCAGTCCAAGGATTGATCAGTACACGACAGGAAGGTGAAGTCTCTTTGGCAGGTAACCGACCATCATTTTAATACACAAACCGAGCGTGTCTGGCTGTGAAAAAGGTGTCTGATGAATTTAGAAAATGCACCGACCGCCGCAGCGCGTAGACAACAAAGCTAATTTCCTCTCCAGCTTCTGAACAGGCTTTCCTCTCCTCGGAGCTGCGGGGCCACTTTGAGACTATTTTTACCACACAGACCTTCTTTTTGGATAAAACCTTAAATCTTCAGCCAGTCTAAATATCAAACCACGGTTAGTGTGTAATTACATTCTGCGGTCGGTGCAGCCGTACAAGATGAAATGGAGGGGTTTTGTAGCGAGCGTGTGTGGAGGAAAATGAAGCGTGTACGTGGTGAAGGGTTTGAATCAGGCGTGTATAGACCAGTGCTGAATACACGCCAACATGGTAGTCGATGCAGAAGAGGTTGATAATTACAGGCGTACAGAATGGGAATGTGGTTGACTATTTGTGTGTGTGTGTGTGTGTGTGTGTGTGTGTTTTTGTGTGTGACCGATACAGCGGCCTCGGCTTCAGCTAAGACTGATGCCAGCTGGACCGGTTTGGCACATATACAAAGACTCCCACACACACACACACACACACACACACACACACACACCACAACACACACACACAAAGTACTGGAAATCACTGACACAGATACACACACACACACACACACACACACACAGACACACACACACGTGCAAATGTGCACAATATACGTACATACTGTATATATAGCAGCATTTACACACACACACATGGGCACACACATGCAAATGTACTTTTGCATGGTACTGAAATATATCCATACACAGAATCACTTGCATTCAAAAATACTAATTCAGGACCGCACGCACACACACACACACACACACACACACACACACACACACACACACGCACACACACATGCAGATCTATTTAGATTTAACATTGCTGACACCTCTGCAAAATACCACAACCCCCAACAAATCCAACAATCCTCTAACCACTGTACAGTTAAGATGGACATTTTGTACCCCAAATTTTAAATACAGATGTTAGAAAAAATATCAAATTATCAATTAGAATGATTCTATAAACACATGCAACCCTTTAAAAACACCTGGCATTTTAAAAATGATTTTAAAATGATAGATATTTTAGAAATCTGGCAACACTAATTAAATTAAATCAAGTTCAAATTAAAAATCAAGTAATGTTTTAAAAGTTTTTTAAGAGAATAACAATAAACAACAATAGAATAATTTGGCGCATCTGATCTTTTTGTTTGTTTGTTTTTTCGTCATAGGCTGACTGATTTATTCATTCATTCTTCTCTATGCTATGATCAATTATCATCAAGTTTTATAATTAATAACATGGTATTTAGTGTGTTTTGGGGACACAAATTTACACGGTATGATTTACCATTAATTCACTAAATGTTCTCTAAACCACAGTTTATTTCATTTTTTACTGTTAATGGAAAATAGGGCTACAAAAAATCAGCAGCATGAACAACTACTTCCTGTCATCTATTCATTAATTCATTCAGTCACTAAATGACTTATTTGCCTCTTAAAATACTTCAAATGTCTTTTTTTAATACAGTAAATAACAGGAGGGTAAAATAAATCCAGCTGCCTGAACGGACTGACAAAAATAAAAATAACATATAACTGCATGACATAATAATAGAAGAGTAGAAGCCTGTGTCTTTGGGGATGAGTAGTTTGAATATGTACAGAGAGCTCTTCACTTCAATACTGACAAAAATAACTTTATTAGAGCCATCACATTCAGAGCACTGGCTACAACAGCAGCTGCTGCATGCTCTTTCAAAAGAAAAGGCTCTCCAAATACACACCACAGAAATCGAAAAGACAAGATGAAGTAATACTGATATTTTGCCCTTTGTGGATATTTTATGGTTTGTCCTCACATTTATAACTTGTTATGAATTACCCAATTCAGACAACGTGTACCCACACTTTGACCTTCACCCAAGGAAGACCTTTTCTAGTTGAAATACTGTCACATATGTAGGAATAAAAGACAAAAGAAAATAAATGATGTATGGATTTATGTGTGTCTTCTGATATTTCAGTGTTTCCAAAAACACTGGTTTTCCAGAATTATATATGTTGTATTTAATTACATTCTGTTGCCGATGCAGCCATGAAAAAAAAGCAAAAAAAAAAAAAAAGCAATTCTTGTTCTACTTGTTAAAGTAAAAAACATGAAAAAGAAACTGCTGTTTGTTTTGTGTTTTAAATGCTCAACTGTGTCAATTAAGATAACAATGACCCCGACACAGAAGCTACAAATACAAGAAAAAAATATTTTGAATTGAGGACGTAACACACAACTCTGGCTCTTTACTTTCGTCCAAACACGGTGACCTTTTCACCTTCACCATCTCCGCAGGCCGAGCTCATGTATTACACACACAAACAAAAATCCCTGGTATTTTAATTTGGCCGTTAAAGAGAGAGCAGCATTAAAGGAAAGAAGAAAAAAAAAGCCAGGCAGGGACAGAGCAACGCAGGATGTGAAGGGTCAGCCACAAGATCACACACCCTGTCACAGTACACAGTGAATGGACTCACACACACGCACACACACACCCGCACGCACGCATGCACACACACGGATACCAACAGGGAAGCAGCTCTGTGATTTAATTAGAAAAAAAACTGAGTTTATTAACTAAAAAAAAAGGTGTTACAACACAAAGTATGTCTGAATAAAATTTAAAAAAATAATACAAATAATTAAATCTCTCTTTAGAAAGTAGATTATTTCTTTAAAAGATGGCTGTGACATTTATTAGGTATTAAATTTCTTCTTTCTTTTCTTATTAACACATAATAGTGCTTTGTGGTTTTCACTAGATTAGCTTCATTTTGTTTTAATTTAGATCAGATAACCCAACACATTGTGATCTTTGCCCAACATTTTTACCCGTTCAAATGCAAAAAGATAGAAATAAAAAATCCCTAAAAACATAAAGAAAATGGCTGCAATGAAAAACGGAGTGGCAGAGTAGATCCAGAAAAATTAAAATAAATGTACAATCACAAAATACATTTGGCAGTCCAGCTGACAAACCACATTACTACTGCAGTGTTATTTTTTATTCCTCGGTCTGCTTCATACACAATGTTCTCTGATGCTATCAGACTACTTTGGATCAGATCCCAGCAGAACCTCCTCTCTTCTCGCCTCTACTCTGTTTCCCTGTCAACCTCCATACTCTCCAAAATAAAAGCACTTCTGTGAACCTTTTTGGTTTCGGTGGTTTGTGCAGAACCTTACTTCCAGAGACATTTACAAAATGTGTCAGCTCTTCAAGGACCCTGTCAACCTCAAAAGACTCTTCAACAAAGCCCCTTTAAAAATGCTTCATTTGATCTGACGGTACTTCTAGGACCTTAGCTCAAGGTTTTAAAGCATTATAAAGGGTATCTTTAAGAACTCTTAATAAAAATCCCTTTCTTGGAAGGATGACCATAACAGTGCTTTTAGGAACCTTGATTTATGGAAGTTCTTATAAAACTATTTTCAAGAAAGCTATTTTCAAAAAATGCTTAAAAGAACACTGAAAATAGAGGGGTCATTCGTCCTTTGATGGGTTGCTGAAAAACGCTTTCGCAATTATTTCCTAACCCGGACATTTTCTAGACGACTCAAACAATCCTTACAAGACTCAAGATCATCATTTGTCAAGAGGTCGACTGTGCCTGTGTTACCCTCAATAAAGAGGCTAGAGAATAACAAACTCTACAGTACCTTCAAAGAACCTCACCAAACTCAGAGGGCTCATTGCCGAACCTGTTCCTAAAAAACACTTATTTAATCTGGTGATACTTCTTGGAGCTCGTCTCAGGTGCACCCCAGAATATTCTTAGAAAACCTGACTTAAAAAGTTTTCAAAGTCTGATGAAAACTCAAGAAATCTTTGACAATTGTCACTTCTCAGGAAACAGTCTTCACTATGTCTTGAAACAACTGAAGTGACTTCAAGAACGTCCAAAATGCAGGGATCTTCATCCACCACAAAACATTTGTAATTGAAAACTCAACTCTCATGGATTGTTGAATAACATGGCAGTGGTATGCTCTTTGGGCAAACTCGTCATAAAATAATCTGGTGGTTCCTTATTTGATCTTTTGACAAACCCGTTTTAAACAAGGTTTTTCTGATATGACAGTACTTCCAGGAATGCATAACAGGGTTCAGAAAACTCAGACATTCAGGCAGGTGCTCCAGATTCTCTGAGAATTCCTAGAAAACCCTTCTTCAAAAGGTTCTCAAAGCCTAATGGTGATTCCAGGAAACTGCTAACAATTGAAAGTTCTTAGGAAACTACCTTCATGAAGGCACCTCAAACCACAAGAGAGTAGGGGTTCTTCAGAGGGTGGCTCATTGAAAAATGTCTTTGTAATCATTTTTCAAAATAAATTTCGGAGGATACTATGCTGTTATTGTTTAGAAAAAAATGCAGCTATAGAGACAGACAACCATTTACATTCACATTCGCACGTACAGGCCATTTAGAGTCAACAGTTAACTGAACCTGTATGTCTTTGGACTGTGGGAAGAAGCTGGAGAACCCAGAGGAATCCCATGCTGACAGAGGGAGAACGTATTTAACTCCCCTCTCACAAACAATTGTTTCGAATTCTTGAATGCTTATTTGAGAGCTGCTTGGCCTGGCATCTGCCATTCTCTACTACTAAAAGAGGAACTTACCCTTGACATGCCCTTAGTGCAACCTTTATGCAGGGCTCAAGAACTCTAAAGGTACTCAGACTTAAAGACAAAGCTAATTCTAGATGAGGGAATTGTGTTTAATATTATTCCAAAGATGAGACATGAGGTCATTTTTCAAGTACAAATACCAAATATTGTTCATTGCAGTTTGTCAAACATGAGGATTTTCAGGATTTCTCTCATTTAATACCATCATTAGCTCAAGTGTGTCAGGATTTTGGATTGTTGATGGTTGATTGTTGATCATTTTAGCAAACCACATATTTTCGACACTTCAATCAAACACTGATTAAAAAAGGTGCTAGGTGAAGCCTTATATAACCATATGTGTAACCATACGTGCATCCATATCAGCCCTGTCTGTTTTTAAATCTTTCAGCTTTCACAGGAAAACAGCAAAGCCCCCAAATAATCTAACAATAAACACTCGACTGTCTTGAACCTCAAAAAACTCCATAGAAGGTTTTCTAACCTCATCTCTACTTCCGCCAACCTCTGCATTTCTCTGAGGAACCCTGCAGTGACACTTTTTCCTGGATGATGAACATAAACAGGCTCATTGGCCGTGAGGAGGACCCCCAGACAAACCGCCACTCATTAGAGTGTGCTGGCTGCAGAGGTACAAAAGGTGGAGGAGGGGAGGTCAGCCCACTCCGCTGTATACAGCCCATAGAGAAGTCGGTGAGCCAGGAGGACCAAATCCCTGCTAATCCACAACGCTGAGAGACAGAGAGGAAACACAAATAAGCTCCATTACAAGCTGAGAGCTAACAGAATCCAGGACGCTCTGCTAGACTATTAGCCATTATCACGCTACTTCTTAACAGGCTCATAACCAAACTTACTCTTAATATCCAGTCTTAAATCCTGATCCTAAAATAAGCTTGAACAAAAATACTTCTATTTTCAAGATAGATTTAAACTAAAATCTGGCAGATTTGACAGTAGACACAAAGCTTTTTGAGATCAGACAAAGCTAAAAGAATTTTGTCCACGTCAATATTAATATTTGAACATTTTTAGCAGGCATAAACTAGTATTCAAATGTAGTCTGTAACTAAAAAAAAAAAAAAGGGTTAATTAGAAATAGACCTGAAACATCACTAGCCAGGTTTACAGTTGCCTCTGCAGAACCTTCTCCAATTTAATGGAACTAGATGGTACTTAGTTTGTTCCACTATATTGAAGAGATGGCAGACATCTCTATGGCTGATATCTCCAACATTCGGCACAAAAACAATCTAGATTGATAAATAGCACTACAGGTAACAGGACAAATATGTATTATTGATGTTGGGCTGAACTGTCCCTTGAAAATGGCTGTCATTCCCCTTTAAAACCTACCAGCCCATCTGAATCACTGAAACAATCTTGTTCCATAAGAGCATGAATCTTCAAACTAAAGCCAGACTTTCTGCATAAATAAAAATAACAAATAAAATAAAATAAACCAGACCTCAATGTCTACTTGTTCTTCAATTTAAAATTTTGTTCTTTGATTTAAGATTTTTAAATTTTAACGTACTGTGTCCAAAGACTGAATTTTCTTGCTCAAAACTAGACAAGTTTGGATTTGTTCCTCACATGTGTGAATTTATCACCATTTAAAATCAGCAGTAAACAGTGAAATTATAAAACAGTTTAAAAGTCTCCCTTTTCTTAAGCTAAATAAACCATTACAAACCCACTGGAGTAGCTAAATAATGGATTAACCCAAAGCTCAAAACCGGCCTGTTTTTCTTTGCGCATGTAATGAAATGTTGGAGCTACATGGTTTTTAACACAGCACATGCAAAACAACACAAAACAATAACCAATCAATGCAGAACATCCTTCTTTTTGTCCTTCCTCCTGAATTCAACCTCAGCGTGAAGCTAATTTTAATCTCAAGACTTAACTTAAAATAAATTCATCTCAACATTAACACTGAAGCTAACCTAAACTTACAACTACGTGTGCTTATTTCTTTCCATGTAAGGCCGTTTCATTCTTTTTTAGTATGAAAACAATGGAGAAAAACACACACACACTGACCCCTTGAAACACTTCTTTCTGCCTGTTTTTCCTCCTGTACTCAACCCTGAATTTGTCCGAAAACCACACAGAACAAACACAAAAACACATTGAGCTTGGGCGATTTACAAGCGACAGAAATCTCTCTGTGTCTCTCTGCGCTTGGATGAAGGCCAGCCTCAGAAACTGAAAGTCTGTCCGTCTCATCAGCATCTCAGTCTCCACAAAAGCACCGCTTCTCAATCCCTTCACTTAACACAGTGTCACAGCGTCAGGTTTTTAAAGGTCATCGCGATTATTTTACCTTTTCTTTGGTGTTTGTAACCAGCCCGTTCATTGACAAGTGTTTCACAGAACAAGGCCAGCACACGACACAGCACGATACGAAACCAGAGACAGCAAACACTCATAACGCATGATCCAAAACCAGAGACACACTTACTGTGTGTGTATAAATAGTGGATTTTGTTGGACTCGCCTACACAACAGAAGCCCACAAAGCAACACCACTTTGTATTCTGGTCATGTCTGCCTCCTCGAAGCCCAGAACGACTCTCAGACCTGTAGTGTTAGTGTTGTAGTATTTCTTTTTTCAGATTGTTTTAAGGGGCCTCTACACTGATGCGATATACACATTTTATTGCTGCTTTCTCTCTTTTCTTTTTGCTGATTTTTAATCTTTTATTTTTCAATCTCATCATAGGGTACTTTGGGATGGGTTGCAAAAGCCGGTTCCATTTTGGATCTGGCTCCAAGATGGTAAATTACACAGCGGTCTGTGGCCAAAAAAAATCACTCAGTCTGTTGTGCCTCTTTTTGACATTACAGGCATCTGACTGAACATGACTGAATACCTCAACTTCAAGACTTTCACCTGACTCAAAGAAACAATTGTGAAGCGCAAAATTGACGAGAGGGTACTAATGAGAAGCCTCTACTTAAATATTTACCTTGCATCCATCATGTTTAAGTAAGAACCGTATTCTGTGACCTGTCATTGTGTGACCTGCAGCAGTGCAACAACAAAATCGCCTACGGGTAACGCTGAGTGCATGCAGAAAAAGCTGTGATTAATTTAGTTGATATTAACTGAATATTAAAGTAGAATCAATATTATTTCCCATGTGTTGTTTTTACTTCTGCAGCTGCTGCACAGCCCTGCAGTGAGAAGCAAAATGAGACAGGACAGGGTTAATGAGTGTCACAGAGCAGTGACTAATGCCACATCCACAGCAAAAAAAACAGTTGTCCATACATACAAGCGTTTTAGCACATGCCTAAAAACACACATCACATGACCATTCACATACACTGGGCATGCTCGTGCTGGTGTAACAAGGCAGCAGAACGTGAACTCTGTGGTTGTTTATTTAGTTACAGAAAATACTATGGTGATGGAAAAAATAAAACCAGAGGTTTCTCTGCTTAGGCAGTCGATGAAGTGGAGCTGTTACTGAAAATAGCATGAGTATAAGGCAGTCAAGGCAGCGGAGACCATAGATTTGGAGTCGGCGACATATCAGAGCAGTACCAAAAGCATTATCCACCGCCGGAGGAAGCCATGGCAATGAGAAAGATGTAACATTACCCACACAACAAGGATAATATTACAAAATATTTTGGCCTGACACCCATTCGGTAAGCAAATGTGGGTATCTGCTTTATCATTTTAGAAAGTCTCAACACAACTCTGGAGTTTTCAAACTAAAATGCGGTCAGCAGCGTTCTCAGAGGTCTCTGGGTTTCTCAAAGTCAAGGAAGGATGCTTAAATGGCTGAATTTCAAGGATGCTACGTCATCAAATTCCACCTCATGACTGTTTCAATGTCAACAAACCTTCAAATTCTACTTTATTCAGAAAAATGTTTAAGAATCTCGGCAGGATTTAGATAAATATGTCATTTATTTGGATAATTTATTTGTCATTACTGACAGAACCCTCCTAATTTACACTTTCCAACGTGTCCACTGCCAAATAATGAGATTTCTAAAATAATGGGATTAAAATAAAACGTAAAAGTTTTTAAATCAATCATCTACAGCAGTAAAAGAGCGCTACGTGCCACTTATATGTGCTCAAATTGCACAACAACATTAGACAGTGCCAAAAGTATCACAGTCCCCTGACATCCGCTAAGTCCTCTGAGGGTTAATGGCACACACCTGTGGACACTTGTTAGCTTGTTCCGATGTGTGTTCACCGAATGCTAGGAAGGACTCTTGCCTTGCGTCTGCAGGATCCTTCCTTAGAAGGACTCATCCTACCAAGGAAGGATCCTTGACTTGATCCTTGAGTAGTGTGGACGCTGGGTGTAAATGGATCAGTAGTTTGCGCCCTACACCCTTTCAGCACAGTAGAATCTTTATGGATTAAGTGAGATGCTGAATGAAATGAAATGAGAGACGTCTTCATTCCCTACAAAACAAACCACCTTCAAGATTTGATAAGATTTAGACTTCTGCTACACTGTGTTAACACCCTGCAAAGATGGTGGCTTTGGCTGAATATTCAATAAGCTAACAGAGTGGTAGGAAGCGTCCTCCCCTCCCGCGACAGACAGGGAGGAATCTTGTTTGTGAGGTGCACTGAGAATCAATTCATCACAACACAGTAACATCTCCTGATCAATACGAGGCAGCAGTGACGGGAGAGCTCAGTATTTTCTTCTTCATTAATTACTTCTTCCATGTTAATGTTCATCTTAATTAGTTTAATAAAGTTTCATTAACTGCAGCACACCAACAAAGTGATTACATCAACAGCAGTAAACACAGGAGGAGAGGAGGAAACAAAAGAGGAGGCAATAAGAGAGGAGAGGATAGAGGAGGAGAGAAGGAAATAAGAGAGGAGAGGAGAAAGCAAGAGAGGAGAGAAGGAAATAAGAGGGGATAGGATAGAAGAGGAGAGAAGGAAATAGGAGAGGAAAGGAAGAAACAAGAGAGGAGAGGATAAAAATGGAGAGGAGGAAATAAGAGTGGTGAGGAGAAAGCAAGGGAGGAGAGGATAGAGGAGAAGAGAAGGAAATAAGAGGGGAAAGGATACATGAGAGGATAAGAAAGCATTAGAAGAGATGAGGCAACAAGAGAGGAGGAGAGAAGGAAAAAAGACGAGGAGAACGCAAGAAAGAAGAGGATACAAGAGAAGAGAAGGAAATGAGAGAAGACGGGATGAAACAGTAGAAGAAAGAAGCAAAGCAAAGCAAAGCCAAGAGAGGAGGAGAGGAGAAGGGAGGAGAGGAGAAAACGAGGGAGGACAGGAGGGGACAGAATGAGGGGAGGGAAAAAAGAGGAGAGGACAGAAGAGGGGAGAAGAGGAAACAAGAGAAGATAAAGAAGCAGAGGGAGGGAGAGGAGGAAACGATAAAAGATGACAGCAAAGAGGAGGAAAGGAGGAAAGGAGAAAAGAAAGGGGATGAGAGGAGAGGAAAAGAGGAAACAAATGAAGAGAGGGGAGCAGAGGAGAGGAGTGAAGTGGATTTTTTTTTCTCTTTGACATCTATTAATTCATCCTAAGAGTACTTTTCTTATTTCTTTTATCAAGGATCACGAAGAGGAAGAAATAAAGGGATGGAGTCGCTCTAGGTGTTGATATCAACATCTGTCATTTTGTCCCGACAGTATTTTGATTGCTTTGATTTGATTCAATATTCAAATCTATTCTTTTATCCATATTTTTTTATTGTGTTTTTATTCAGATTCACAAAAAGCAGGCATGTTAAAAAATGGAGACGTTCAGTCAGTGTTGACGTCTCCACTTTTTATATTGACGGATTTTGCCCATCACATGTGACATCTGTCAGTCACCGGTTTTCATTCAGCTTCATCAGGAGGGGGAAATAAAGAAGCACTCGATGGAGTTGTTCTGGGGGTCGATGTCGACGTCTAGACTCGTTCTTTTCAGAGAGTCATGTCGAGTCTTTCTCTGCGTGAAAGGAAACACTGAGGAGACGTGATCTCCTCTGACATCCATATAATGAGTCCATTTTAATAAACTATGTGACTAATAGTGCGATTTGACGAGGATGGTAAGATGACGAGAGGAAAGAAAGAGAGGAGAGAGAAGAGAAAAGAGGTGGGGGGGTGGATAGAAGAAGGGTTAAACTCCCTCTTCCTGCACGCTGTGTGTGTAAATGTGCGTGTGTGTGTGTGTGTGTGTGCGTGTGTAAATGTGTGCATGTGCGTGCGTGATGGGGGGAGGGTTGGACTGTGCAGACATGAATCATTCTGAGCGATTCAAGCGTTTCCATGACACCGCTGGGCACCGGTCCAGAAGTTTCTACAAAGTCTGAAAGGTACCCACACACACACACACACACACACTCTAATAGTCACTCTGAAACGATCCCGCCAGCGCTGAATTTGAAATAATCTATATATTTATTCATGGCGTTGTCTTCCCTTGCAAAGCGTAACATTTTTTTGGGATCAACATTAATTTAACAGACGATGGTCGATGAGTAACCGTCGTCTAACAGACAATCCCCCCACCACCACACACACACGCACACACACACACACACACACACACACACACACACACACACACACACACCACCACCACCACCCCCCGTCCTTCAATCCCAGCAGGCATTGATTTCTTGGCACTGGAACGAGTGAATACATCAAACAACAGATGAACGTATACGAGCGACGAGAACGACTCGAGAGACGCAGCATCCAGCTCACATCTGTCGGCTTCTACCTTCAGCCATATCAGAGCAGATCAGACTGCTGATTGGACCATAACTCTGATTCTTTTTTTTTTTTTTTTACATATTTCTTAATTTTTTACGTCTGATTCTGCATAACAATGCTGTCGTAGTCTCATTTTATCACGTAAATATGATCTTGAAATTATTTTATTTTGCTTTCAAATTCATATTGAATTTGTTAAACACCTCATTGTTTGTGAATAATTAAAAATAAAGGTAATATTGGAGAGTGGTGATCTGGTTATTTGATTTAACTAAAATAGAGTTTCTGAATGGTTCCTCCAAATCTAAGTTTTCTCAATGTTCTGCAATAAAAAAGCACTTGGGTATCTTCACAGTGGTGTCCATCTTTTTGAATCTAGTGTGTATAGTGTTTTAATTTCCTCAGCTCTAACCTCACCTGATGTCACTCACAGAAATTAGCCCTTCCTCCTTGTACACAAAGCCGTAAATGGGCTGGGACCAAGCTACATTGCTAACTCCCTTGTTAACTATTTGCCTCCAAGAACACTGCGATCATCTGCTGCTGGTTTATTGGAGGTTTCCAGCAACAGAGAGATGCAGCCTTTGTCAGTAACGCCCCAAAGCTATGGAACACACTACCCATAGATATCAGGGTTGCTAGCTCGCTAAATATTTGTAAAAGAAAGCTAAAATGTATCTGTTAGCCTTTAACTAGCTCTGACTTCCTGATACAGGTCTGACACTCTTTCTTTTTACGCTTCACGCTGCTGCAACTCTTTTAAAATCTTACTTGATTTTATGATTTGTAGTTTTATGAATTAGTTTTGTTTTGTGTTTATTCTATGCTCATGTGCTTATACAGCTCTTATTGTAAAGCACTTTGTGCACTTTAGTGATCTCCTACATTTCCCAGAATGCTTTTCAACCCCTGCTGTGAAACTGCTTTTAGTCAAGGGTGGCTGTAAGTGAAGCGTCCAGTTCATGAACCTCAAGGGGAGTCGGTTCTGTGTAGTGTAATTAAACTGCATCCTATTCTGTAACCGCAGTGCATTCTGGTCTCTTGAGGCTGCTGTAGTCCACTAATACTGGTCTGTTTCCTGTAACTATGGCATTGTTACTGTTAGAGACCGCAGAGACTCAAATGGTTTGGAGTTTTACAAATATAAAAGTATATGAAAAAAATGACTGTGATAAAACAATTGTGAAAAGCAAAGACAGGCATCCAGTATTGGCACCATTTTTTGCTATCAGGGCTAAAAGCATTAGTTATTAGTTATATATATATATATATATAGCAGAATGATGCTGGTGTTGGTTTTTGAGTACAAAGGCACCTAAACTGCTTCACAAACTCTAAAAACAAGCTGAACAAAGAGTTTGTGTCTTCTCCCTGAATCCCAAAACAACATCTGCCACAAAAAGCCCAGCGTTTCATTCACTCAACGTCTAATGAACAATAAAACATGAAAATGGTGTTTGCTTTTCAAGCTCACATGAAGTTTTCCCTCCTCTTGCTATGGCACAGAAAAGTGACAAAATTAACCTCAGAACTCGTTCACTCGTTGACATCTCCCTACACAATTAACACTAATTAATAATTGTTCACATCTGTAACAGATCTATACAACATAACGCATTGCACTGGATTGCTAGCAAGGATCAGAATTTTTGCTGTAATATTCTCGCATTCTGTGATGATCATCTTTAACAAGCTCAAAATTAAGCTCAACTGATGTTTCACAGGTGGTATTTTTACATCATGATCAGATATTGAAGCCATGAAGAGGGACACAGATGAGCTGAAGTTAGGGACCGCCTCAAAAGTGCATGCTAATGAGCCAAGGGAGTTTGTCTGCATTTCTTTCAATAACATTTTGTTTATGTCTTCACAAAGACACTCCAGACCAACTTGAATTCCAGCTCGACCTCCCATTATATTCACAGCCTCTACTTAAAAAAAATGCCATTCTTACTTTATTTGCACCACCAATGAAATCTCTTGTCTTGTCATCTTTTCTTGGTTTTAAAGGCTGCATATGTAATCTTCTGAGCTTACCAGACAGCTCCGGCTGTTTTATTATTTGCCTTAATGCACTTTGTCAGCGTTTCAACTTGTCAACTTTGACAATCAGAATCTTTCAGGATCTATACTCAAAGTAACAAATCTTTAAAACTTTATTAGTACTGAGTTGAATCCTTTAATGCATCTCCACTGGAAGAATCCAATGCAACATCTCAAACTTGAGAAACTAAGATTCACATTAAAGTGCTCTTCAGTTAAATTTATGAGAATTTGGAATCCATTTTTGGAATATATAAAAACTAGACAATATTGATAACTCTATGTTAAGTATTTTTGTTGGTATTCTTTTACATATTGAAGCCAGTCACAATAGAATGGGCCCTGATTAGGCCTTTCTCCTCTGCAGCTGCCTGTTCCTTTTGAGGTAAGTCAACAGAAATCTTTGTTTTAGTCACTCAAGTAATGGCATGAGGTTAAATCACATATTATTCTTGTAACTCTTTATGAACCTTGCATTGTTTTTTATTTATGCGATTTAGTGTAAATTTATTCTGCTTTTTGGATGAACTGTTAATTATCTTTTGGAAAGTTTTTGAAGAATGTGAAAGAAAAAAATATCAAAATAGAAAAGTGAAATAACTGTGATAATTAGTCATGTGACGCGTGTATATTCAGCACACCTGTGTGCTCATGTGATTCTGTTGAGCGAACCCGAAGAAGCCACTGGTGAAACACGATCAGTGAGCGCTGGTTAATGTTGATGATTTTATCGATATTGAGGTATTTTGGTCACACAGACAATAAAGACTTTTTTAGCTTAATTTGCTTTCCAATCATTTTGTGCCCCTCACTGCATAAACATGACTCGACAGACACAGAGAACAATGACAGCTTTGTGTTGCACTCCTTATACATGACACAGACTGGTATCATTCCATTATGGACATTTTAAAGGGCACAACTTAGGCCTAGTAAACTTAAACTGAGAATTCCGACCTTCAAAAAAACAGACGAAGGTTAAGGAAAAAATAATAGCTACAGCAACCCTTCATTTTTACAAGTGCTGTTGATTGATGCTATCGTCCCACACATGCTATGAAGACAGGAAGTGAGGGAGCTGATGGTGGTGATACAGCAAACAAACTATAAGCATAAAGTCTTAGCAAAAAAAAAAAAACATTCGCTCTCTTGCTTTGTGAAATTGGTATTTCGAGGCTGCAGTTTGACTGACATCTGTTAGCATGTGTGTGTCATTTCCTGTTGGGACACAGGAGAACAGTCATGTCCACTTTATTTATATGGACCAGAATCACAAATGTGCCTCAAAGGGATTTACCAACTTTAGAGCACACAGCCTTCCACTCTTAGATCTGCAGCCATTGCTTTTGTGTATACTAACGCCAGACACAATGCAATGACAATTATTATAAAGTAAGTACACATACTATTAGTATGCAATGTGGTACTGGGACACAGATAGATTCACCTCTACAATGTCACCTTTTTGGAACTAATGCACATTTCAGTTTGTTGGCGATGAATCTTTGAGGGAATCTAAAAAGGCGGTTGCTTAACCGTTGAAAGGGGAAACACGTAAAGAGTGATGTCCACTGACGCTGGCCTTTTTTCTTTTCAAGTGACCATATATTTTTCTAGCAGAGACTATATTTGCATGTATGTATCAAAAAAAATGTTGGTATGTTTGTGTGGTTGTGAAGCAGATGGATTCAAATTCAGCAGCAGCCATGACACTTGTTCCCTGTTCATGTGTATGAGACCCAACGCACGGTCCCCCCCTTCCCTCGTTACCAAACAGCCTTCATTATCCAACCCCCCCACCATCACCACCACCACCAACACCTCATCCCATCACACTCATTCACCCCTCCTCCACCCTGGAATCAATAGACAAACAACACAACAACGAGGCGACAAACAGGGCGACATCCCCAAAGCCTCCAAACTGCAGGAAAACTATAATTCATATTAATATTCCACAGCAGCGTGGTGTGTTCGTGGCACTGCAAAACAGGATGGAAAATATCTTGTTCAAGGTGTTTCTGCTCAAGAAGAAAATACATTTCTTTCTTTGATTTAAGGAATTTTATGTGGCTGAATTTCTACATTTTCTTTCACGAAGCTTCGGTTTCGGGAAGAAAAACGTCGCCGATTTGCAGCACAGAGTGTGTATGCTGCGTGAGTGTGTCGCCGTGTGGTTTTTTTTTGTGTGTGTGTGTGTGTGTGTGTGTGTGTGTGTGTGTGTGTGTGTGTGAGTGTGTGTGTTGGTCTCAGACAAAACAGGGCTGCTGAAATGCGGCAGGCACTGCAGATTTTTGTTGGCTGGCTGACAGCGCCGTGCCGGTGCCAAGCCCCGACGGCGGAAACGACTAAAAGACGCATAAGGCTGGCATTAGAGCCCCAAATCTTCTCTCCCCCTCCATCCCTCCTTCTCTTTTCTCCTTCTCTTTTCTCGCTCCGTGGCACGGCGTTTACTTTGGTCGGGGTCTGACTCGATTTGGCAACATTCACACCCATCCGTGAATTTATCAATGTCTTTATTTCGCTCTGATCTGATGGGAGGATAGGGGGTGGAAGTAGAAAACATGGCACCTGAAACACTGCAGGAGGTTTGGGTAGACTGCTGCGTTGACGTGTTTTTTTTTTCCCCTTTCTTTTTTGGACATCACCTTGTTCCGTGCTCCAGTTTAACCCCCCGTCCTCCTTTCATAAGTGTCGCCGAATGAGAATTTTGGGAGGATTTGATTCTTTCCAGGGTTTATATTTTCCCTTCCATATCTGCTGCCTTTGTCTTGAGGATTTCGGGCAACACTTCCACAAAAACCTCGGACACAATAGCATCTGGAGTTACATCCATGAGGCACTGAGCCCATGTTCCTCCTAAAACCTAAAACAAATGAAGGAAACAGCATACTCCAATTATGCTCCCAAGACAATAAAACACGGCAAAAAGAAAAAAAAAAATCTCCTGTAAAACATTCAGGATTACCTAAAACTAAAAGCCTGATTCTGTGTTTGGAGTCCATTATTGATGGAACAATATTTAGCTGCAGAGTAAACAAAGGCGGATGCTCCATGTAGCTGTAAATTGTGTTTGGGTATTGTTCGGCAGACAGATGACGACTGCTAATGTTGAATTAAAAAGGTTCTTAGAGGTGGATTTAACACGTTTCCTCTTGTCTTCGGGGTTGAGACGGAAGGCGAACGACGCACAGAGACAAAGAGAGAGGTAGCAACGAGAGAAAAGGTGTGAAATTCTGAATTAGCAGCACAATATGGAAGTATTAAAGTGCAGCACAATGAGCAGCGAGAGCCACACGGCACAGTGTTGTTCACTGACACTGTCTGACTAAATAAAGATGCAGCGCTCAAGCTTGCAAGGTTTTCATGTGTCACACAGGAACAGGCCGGGAAACAAAGTGAGTGCTGAACACCAGCATGGCTCATTTTTATGGTACAGAAAAAGATGTATGTGTCTCCTGACCTTCCGTAGGGAGACACTCTCACACCTACGTCTTAAATATAATAAAATATCACCCTTGTTCATGTGAATTATGGATACAGCTTTCTTAACCCTTTGAATCCAAGACCATTTCTCTCATTTTATTTACAGGCTTTCAGCAGTTACCTGTCTTAGCTGGACATGCCACATAGTTAAGTTTGGCTACTCAGAAATGCAAGTTTGCAAGTGAGTTGCACTATACATGTTCTAGGACAGTATTAATTAGACAGAAATCAGATGAGGTCGTGCCTATATGTACACAGGTATGATTTACTACCACCAGTTCCACCTAATTCTACAAAAAGAAAATTTGTGATAGCAGTAGTGACAAGCATCAGCATTTGGATGATGCAGCACAAAATTACTTCCAATAACAAATATATGTGATGTATGATAATAACCCTCTCACTCCTAAACAAGCATGCCAGATTATTAGTGTACATTTATCACTTTTTATTAAATGTCAAGTATTAATGTATCTTAGGTATTAGAATCATGACAATAACACTTTCAATCAATTCCCAATGTTTAAGGTATGCAGAAAAAGTCATTTGTCTCTATATGATGTTGAGAAGATGCCGATTTTCAATTTTTGTAAGAAATCTATGATGGTTGCAAATGGAACAGACAATATTTTAAGTTAGGGACATAAAAATTTGTTTACTAGACTCCTTGAATATAACAAACAACTAAGAAAATTGTATCAGCAGGGTGCATAAGGACCCCCAGCCTCCTTACTGACTGGGCAAATTTGCCTCCACCAACCAGTCAAGTTGTAGTTTACATCCATGTACAGACTCATATCAGTAGTGAAGACTGTGGGAATTTATCAAAAGGTATTCAGTGTATCTTTTGGCCAATTTGAAGATATCACTATTTTGACATGTATGATGACATGTGCGAGAAACATGTTGTCTTCACTTAGAAAACGATTTATTCAAAAGAGTACAGAGTACTGTTCCAGAGCTTTGTCAAATGGTGCAACGACAAACACCTGAAGCTAAATATTAGCAAAATCAATGAGCATGTGGTGGACCACCAGAGGAATAGTCCAGAACAGTAAGCTGTAGCCAGGACAGTAGATGGTGCCTCATGTATGGATGTTGTGGCAAAGAAGCTACAAATTCTAAAACCTGGATGCTTCACACACATCTTCAAGCCAGATCAGTACAGAAGGCTGCAAAAGTGTATTTGCAGAACATTGTGATGTCACAGCAAAGTTGAACCTTAACCTTTTTGGATATAAAATGTCATTCCTTCTTCATTTTATCTTCTTGGAGATTTGTATGAAATTTTGTCATAGTTAGCGTATGAGTTCTTGAGTTACAACGAAAGTGACTCTTAATCGACCAATAATTCTCATTAGTTCCTCTTAGAGTCCAAGTGGATACATGTGCTTGTATTTCTACTAGATATGTCTTTAAAGGGAAAAAAAAATGCCATTTCTGACACAAATTGGGTTAATTCAAGATTAAATTTAGTTTTTTGATGAACAGACCACCAGAGCTAACAGAGCTAGCAGAGCTAGCAGGGCCAATGGTGCTAACAAATCAGATGAAGATGAAGTAATTAATTTCAAGGAAAAAATATAAGTAAGAGTCTTGATCTTGTGGAGTGAATCAGATCGATATGATCGTAGATGGGAGTAGAAACTGTGACAGTGTTTTCCCTGCCTTGTTCAACCTCTCTGTCTCAGTCTCTGTGGAAGGGGAGGAGGAGGAGGTGGAGGAGGAGGAGGACGAGAGGCGACCCCGGAGAGATGGATGATGGGTCAGGTGCTGTCAGACTGGAGGGGTCAAAGGTCAAAGGATCCTGTGGTTCAGAATCACACTCTGATTTTCTCCTGTCGCTGTCATGGCTGTCTGTTTCTGATCATTTCTCCTCCTCCATTCTTTCCTCACCACGTGTTCTCCTTTGATAAAAATCATGTTTCCTTTTCATTTCCTTTGTTCATCTTTTGCTTCTTTATTTAAATTGTTCTTGAAATCTTTTTATCTCAGTTCCATTTTATTTCTTCCTATCGTTCTACCTGGGGAGAGCAGGGACTGTTCAATGCTGGAATGTTGCGCTGTTATTACACCTCGCCATTCTGTATAAAAGGAACACAGAATGGGGGGGGGCAGAGGTGTTTCACCTTTAAGCCAGCAGCGGAAGTTGTAACAGGGTCGAATTGAAGTCTAACGATTTGAAAAGCAGCTAGAAGCAGTTAGTGGCTAACTCAAAGAAGGACAGCAACTGAAAATGTGCGCAAATTGGGAAGACACTGATGCCCAGGAGCTACTTATCATCTGAGCAGAGGATAAGATCATTGCCATATAACATGGACAGTAAATGATCATGTTATGCCATTGTTATTGTTTAGGAAGTGCTGCCCAACAGGTATGTTATGTGTCACACTTAACACAGAACGTCATCCCCCTTAAGCCTCTTCTGCTTCTGAAATGCCAGCATGCTGACTACGGGTGCACCGGCCCTGTTTGATTCAGTTCAGTCCAACTCAAGTTCATTTGCCCCCTTAGTGCACTTCATTTGGGCAGGTGTGAACACAGCAATTGCACTCAGGTGTGCACCAAAACAACCAGACCGAGACCTTCTTGAAGGGGTGGTCTCAGTCCGGTTACAAACGAACTCTGGTGCGGTTCATTTGTGGTGAGAATGTGTTCCGACCTGGATCTGAACCAACTGCAGTCACATGACATATTGTTTGGGTTAAACATGAACATGTTACAGTCCTGGAGGATTATTAATGTTGCTGGAGCCGCGCCTCGTTTTCAAACTGTATGGTTTGACTAAAATGAACAATGACAGCAATATAGTCCACGATGAGCAGCGCTAAAATCAACCTGTGTAGTTGTTCCTCCATTGTGACATTAGAAAGTGTCACATTTATCTTGCAAGTGTACTCTTCTTCAAAGATTTGTTTACTTCCTGGATTTTTCCCACGTGGAAAGTCTGACCAATCAAGAGCAGCTTTCTCACACAAGACTTTATCTGGACCACTTGTAAATGCTGCCGTGAGAACACGAACCAACTCTAGGCAATTATACAACTTTGTAACAAAGTAAGTCCCTGATTCGGAACGAAGCAAGACAACTCTAGGTCTGAAAGCACCCTTAAATCACGCGCTGGTGCGGCTCTATGTCGGGTTTGTTTGGTTTTGTGTAAAAAAGCAAAGCCAATATAATGAGGGGTCTTTGTTGTGGCAGTAATGCAGGGTCTCTGTTAAAAGTTCTACAGAAAAAAATAACCACAGACCATGGCTTTCTCTTCTCATACACTGGTGTTTTTAAAACCCAAAGATCTGATGCCCAATCTTATAAGAGTTAGTTTTGTCAGCTGTTCACTCATGAACTGCCATGATCATCTGACATCATGTTGGTAAAAAAACTGAGTAGTCGTCCTCTATTTGAATCTTAATATACCAGAAATGACCATGGGCCTTTGGGCCATTGGTTGGGTCCAGCTGCATTGCCAGATGTACTCAGACCTCTTTTGTTGAAAATGTATAAATTGATGTGTGGGTTGGATCTGTTTCACATCAGGTCAGAAATTACGAACTCTTGTTTGAATTGACCTCCTAGGTATGACATTTTTCCCTCACTTTCCTCCACATTCTCCTCTTCCTCCCCCATTTTATCTCTCCTGCCATCAATGACGGACCCATTCCTCCCCTTCCTCCACCCTGACTCCCAACTTAATACCTGTATTTAGACAAATGTTGCTGCTTTGAACACCTGGATGGCTGTAATATGAGGTATAGCTGTAGACCTGGGAGGTGCATCACATCGCTGATGTGCTCTGTGTGATTTTAGTGCGACCACCTGGCTGCAGAATAATGACATATCTGCTCCCACACACTGTTCGGGAGCCGGTGATCAGAGCGGCTTCATCACAGCAGGGCAGACCCCACCTGACATCACACAGCAAGGGAGAGGAGAGGAGGGTGGAAACAGACGGACAGCAGGAGAAAGGACGGGGACAGAGGAGGGAGGAGAGATCTGAGCGCCTACGTAGAAACTCAAAGATGGCAGTCACCTGCTTTCTTTAACAAATTAGGAATAAATGAAGTTAATATCCATATCAGCTATAATAACTACAATAATTACAATGTGGTCGCCATTAGGCTTTAACAAAATTCACCAAGCCGTACTTGCCAATCCTTCCGATTTTCCCAGGAGACTCCCATTTTTCATTGCCCTCTCACAGTTTCCCTCCGGGGTCACAATTCTCCACTAACTCTCCCGATTTATAATAAATTTCCACACCTTTTTTTTTTTCCATTTTGTTGTCACAACCTTTTTCTGGCACTGTGCAGCATGTATAAGGCCTTCAACTGCAAGTCTACTGTTTCCACCCAGACAAATATATAGCTACACCTGGCATGCACATGATGCAGAAGAGGGCTGCTCAAACCTCGTCCTCTTCAGTGAGTAATGGACAGAGTACTAAGAGAAAGATATATGCAAATTTAAGATGACCTGGAAAGAAGAATTCAAGTTTCTTGTGTACATTTTTAAAGCATTTTGTATTAACCACTGCTGAATTTTCTGTCGAGGACGGGAGTTGTACGTTGCGATGAAAGAGTTTCATGCAAGTTATTGCCAGAGGTAAAATTAGTCTCATTATTTCCTGAGAACTATTAAGAGAATTAAAACTGTTTGACATGAAAATGCTGTGGCAGTGAAGTAATTATTTTGTCATTTGCATTCTTGAAAGGTCACCAGAATGCAGGAAACAGCCTGAAATGCGATTTTTTTTTTTGGGAAAGGACCCCCATACACATGGTTTCGAAATCCTCCCTATTTCCGAGGTCTCAAGGTGGTAAGTATGCACACTGCTTTTTATCTGGTGTCACTTGTTAATAAATTGCTATGAACATGTTACAAGAAAAAAACATATATTTCTGGGCGGTGGGTGGGTCCAACAAACACCTGGGAGAGTGGTGTTCGTGTCACATAAGATTATAAAGCCAAACCCTGTTATTTTTTCCTAAACCCAACCACATACATTTGTTGTTGAAGGACATAAAACATCAATTTGTGGTGTTGTAAGGCAAGGCAAGGCAAGTTTATTTGTAGAGCACAATTCGTACACGAAGTAATTCAAAGTGCTTTACAGAAGAAGAAAATGCATTAAAATCACAATACAAAAATAAAAACATAAATAATCATTATAAAATGAACTTTAAAAGAGAAGAGTGCAGATAAGATCCTTTCAGTCATATGCACAGTGAAATAGAGCTGTTTTGAGCCTAGATTTGAACATTGTCAGAGTAGAGGCCTGTCTCACATCTTCAGAAAGACTATTCCAGATTTGTTAGTTGTACTGATGTTGTGTGTTTACTTTGAAAGAGACTGTATTTAAATGGTAAGGTTCCTGTAAAAACAGAAGTCTATTTTGAAAGAAGACAATGCATGTAACAGACAGAACTTGACATGGCGTCCCAGAAGGTCAACAACCAACACACCCAGGGTACCTTGCACATCATATCTGCACGTGGAAAGTCCATGACCAAATGTCGATATGTGATGAGGCTCGAGTGCAAATGTGTTGGTAAGGCTACTCACACACCGGCCTTGGCCAAAGAAGACAACCACCACACACCAATGCATATTTGAACTGCTGTGGAAACCTTAATTTTATTTTTGACGCTTGAGAGTAAACCCCCAATGTCCTTATAAAGATGTCGGGGTAAACTTTTGCATTCTGTCTTGAAGACAGAAGGGTTGGGGTCATGTTTAGGCAACAAAAGTAGTTGGTTAGGGTTAAGAAAGGATTGTGGTTGAGGTAAGTCACGTGAGTCGATTCAACCTTGAGTTTTTACCTAAGTGGCCTTTCTTGTCTTGTAATGATGCAGATGGGGTTGTGTTAAAGTTTTTTGAAAGCCCAGTAGTTTTCATATAAACGCCAAATAGTGTATTGTGGCTGTATATTGACGCCTAAGGTCTCTGACCAAGTGGCAGTTTTTGAGACTCTTGGAGTGAAACCAGGTTGAGAGACTGAAGATGCAGAGGTGAGTAAATAGCTACTGTTTTTGTTTTAAGTCATGCACACAAAACAAGAGCTGAAGTATTTTACCAAAACCCCACCACCTTCTTAGACAGACTATTGTTATAATTTCTAAGGTGGGAGTCAACCCACCCAGCAGTGTCCCGGCCTTGCTCCATGTACCGAGGTCGAGCGGGATTTGAACTGGTCACCCTGGCAGATTTGGGGCGGTTTAACACTAACAGCATGGTTTTTCAGGTCTTTGTCAGCTCCGTTCCCATTCAGTGTGTGCCAGCACAGACTCTGCCCGCTGCATTCACATGGCACGGCCCTGGAAGCGTGGGAAAAAAGGGAAAAGCTACCACTTTACCCTCGTCTGCTGCCATGGAAACCAACCAACCAACGGTCGGGACATTAAGACAGTGATACGCAGGGAAACTTTTTGGGCTACTCTGGCAGCCTGGCTGCTCTACTTTTGTTTTTTTCTCAGGTTCTGTGCTCTCTGCACCCCTCTCCTCCTTCAGGTCTCTCTTCAGCCTTTTGCTCCTCACTGTGGTGATCCTCCAGCATCTTTTGGAATTCAGCACAAAATAATGCCAAATTACAGTTAATTGGATGTTTATTTGCCTTCTTCATTTTATCTTTTTGTACATCCTACTTATTTAGGGTTGCAGCTAAGGAGCGTTTCTCTTTTTCCCATTTCATTTTCAGAACAATTGGCTAATCGTTGCCTATAAAATATCATAAAATAGTAGATGATGTCCATCACAGTCTCCCAGAGCAAAAATCCTCACACTGGAAAAGACGAATCCAGAGTGTGCGGTGGTTTTCTGATAAATGACAATGATCAGAATTGCTATGAATTCTCTCAATAAACTAATCGCATAGATGAAGCACTATTTATAGAACTACATCAGAATAAAAGAAAAAAATCTATCAGTAGTAATCGTTTGTTCCAGATCAATCACCTCTCTTTGGGTTCTCGATGCAAATCGTCCCTTTTCCGTTTATTCGTGTGTTCAAATGGATCCCCAGCCAGCACCCCGTCTCCTATAATTATACTGTGCATGTGTGTGTGTGTGTTGGAGGGGGGAGCAGGTGATTGGTTGGCAACAGCTGGAGAGAGAAAGGAGAACACAGCTGCAGGGAAAGAGGAGAGGAGAGGAGAGGAGAGGAGAGGAGAGGAGAGGAGAGGAGAGGAGAGGAGAGGAGAGGGTCTCAGTCATCACTGGCTTCAGTGCCACTACATATATGACGCACTGTCGTCACTGATTTGATACAATTCAATTCTGCTGCAATTTATTACTGATTCATCTCAGATGTGATAACATGTTTCTGTGTTCCATGATGAATTGTGTATACGTTTTAAGTGAGTAAATGAAAAAAGGTACATCAATATTTTCTTAATCTTTACCTCAAATCAGAAATCTCCCCCCACTATCACATTGCCACACTTCAAGGTAGTTTTTCTATCGCCTTTCTATTGAATACATGGTATATAGATTGATACATGCAACCAAAGAGTCAGTCAAACTATGGTGAGCACAAATGAAACCTCAGAGTTGGAAGACCCGCCTGTGCGTTCCAGGTCAGCTACAACGGTACGAGAGAGAGCTGTGTATAAGACGAGGACAGTGTGTTGTCCCACCCACGCCATAGAAACACACTGAACATGTTAACACACATTCAATGGCATCACACAAAAAACCAACCTGCTTTCAGGAGGCCTTGAGCAGAAAGGGATAAAACAATTACTGAAGCAGTTGGCATTTACACTGACATATAGTCAGGTGAACGACTTGAAACACTCTTTCTAATGCATGTATTTTTTCAGTTTCACCTCATAAGAGACACTTTTCAGCTTTATAGCCTGCTAGGAACATGTTTTTTCATTGTTTGAAAGTTTGCTTGAGATGTTCCTTTTATCGTATGATAAAAATCGTTTACTAAAGTTGCTAGTGGGAACAATGCAAATTAATTAAAAGACATGCTTTTTCCTTCTGCACCCAATTCACTCTGAACCATGACTCCTAAACCGAAGTATGACCCTAACCATGACCTCTGTGTACCATTACAACCCTAGTAGAAAAACTTCACGTTACAAAATAAACTACCCGCAATGCTTGCCTGCATGTACTCAACTGGCCACAGCGACGTCCTTTGAATGAGCCACATACAGCTTCCTCTGTTGGAGTACAAAATACTCCACAAAAGAGGATCGGCTTTCAGACTGTACTGGGAGAATTATTTTGTCCCATTAGTGACCAAGCTAAGCTGACACGCTGATCAGTTTGCTAACTCTCAGAGCAAAACAGATGAGTAAAGAGAACATCTCCAGTGGCTATTGAGACTGACAAGCGCTAGCTAACACTAGCTAGCTCTACAGAGACATTACTTCACCAGCTAGCCCTCCGAGTAGTCACTACATCACCAAGTTTCTGGAACCAACTATTTTGCAGAGACACTTTCTGATGCAACCAGTCCTTTAACACAGAGGTTCCCAACTGGTGGGTTGCAGTCCAAAAGTGGGCTGCAAGTCCATTCTGAATGGACCGCAAGTGACTGTAAAAACTAACTTTATTTTTAAGCACAGTGAATTTCCAGCAGAGAGTGTTTATTTTGAAGTGCCGTTTCCTGATATAGAGTGACTGACTAATGGACAACTACTTGACAGAGACAGCAAACTAGCTCAATGACATGGCCAAACACAAGTATGATGCTGAAGGAATTAAACTCTGTGGACCTTGAACTAATGACTAAGGAGAAATCTGGACCCTGTGGCTGGACCAGTTGGGAACCACTGTTTTAATCCAAGTGCTAAAATAAGTTCCTGTTTTAGTCCTTGATAATCTTAGTGATTTGGCGAAGGGCATCTTGTCACAACTTCCTCCTTCAAAAAAAGTTCTAAATCAGATAACGAAACAAGATAATTAAAATCCATGAACATCAACATCAACAATCTTGTTTCTGTTATTGATTTATGCTTTGTGTGTTTCTGTGTCACACTTTATTTGTACAAATGTTCTTCTGTCCTTAAAACTTAATACAATTTGGACAAAAAGCAGAAGAGCCATCAGCACACAGACAATTTGGGCACTGCAGGAATGAAAGCACCTTCTCGTATTAACACACAATCACAGTCTCTTGTTTCGTGTCTTTGTCCCTGCTTTTCATTCACTCCACTTCTCAAAAGGGACGCAGGAAGGATGAGGACTAGAGGAGGAAGAGGAGGCATCCTGTTCTTGTATTGTGCTCTTTTTCTTTTCAAAACTCAGTTCAGCTCATCGCTTTGTTGCTGATAATGATTCTGACGATGATGGGGATGATGCCAGGGATAACTGAGGGGTTTGTACTGAGTCAAAGTGGGGGGAAAGCTGTTTTTTTTTCTTCATGTTTGACAAGGCGGAAGAGGCTCAGATCTGTTCACTGATTGGCCAGCGGGAAGGAGGATTTCCAACCCTGATCACTGTCACGATCGTCAGACTTTGAGAAGGTATATATTAATGATCAATAACACACTACGTGACAGCCTGGGAGGAGAAAGGGATACGGACTAAAAAGTGATTAGTTAGTGGTTAGTTTTTAAATCGGTCCAGTACTGACAAAGAGTGCTGCAGCCAGTAGCTGTGACACAGGCTGCTATGTAACCACTCGGGCATTTGGCATCATCAATTTATGTCCACTAAAAGTGTTTGTTTCTGCCACTGCATCAGATTTTTTTTTATAGTAAGTGTTCGACAAAGTTAAGTAAAGCATCCCTACAGATATAGACCTATTTGTGAAAGGGTAAGTCCACCATTTTGGACCAGAAAGAGCCTGGAAATCACTATCGCCAACCCCACCAGATTCCATTAAAATAAACAGTGATTTTATCATCATAATACACAATTCATTCAAAGTCATCAAAAATAAATAAATCTTGTTTTTTTGTTTCTCTTTCAACAAGACCCCTTTTACAATGTAGCGTCATTTTTACACTTGATGCATTACTATAAATATCCAATACAGCAGCTTTAACATATACATGCACTGTCTCTTTTTTTAAAAAAACCCAACAACTTTTGACTAATTGACAAAAAATCTGAATGCAGTCCTTTAAAACATCGACCGTCAGTGAGTTCATCAGTAAATCTTTATCCACACCCGGTCACTCTCAGTCAGCTCTCAGCAGAAATGGGTATTTTTGCCTGGAAATGGGCACGGGTGAAGCTACCGTTGTTGCTTTATGCACTCAATGCTGAGGACAGTAGATTCATGCGATTGGTTGATTCGAAGCCTCTAAAACTGGTGCTTCTTCAAACAAAGCTGGTATGAAAACATATTGTCACTCAGACGACGAACAGTTTGGAAAAAAAAAACCTTTTTAAAATCACGTAAAATGTATAATCAGATTCACATTCAGCCTCTTTGTATAGACCAATCAGATTGCATGAATGAAACTGCCCGGAAGTGACCTCATCAGCATCAACTACGATCAACTAGGCTCTGTGTGTGTGTGTGTGTGTGTGTGTGTGTGTGTGTGTGTGTGTGTGTGTGTGTAAGGGAGTGTGTGTGTTGGGTGCATGTTAGGGCTGATTTTGCTTCATGATCCCTCATCCCACAGCCGAAAGCATCGGCAGCCATCATCCAACACACACACACATACACACACACACACACACACACACACACACACACACACACTGAGACAGCGAGCAGCAAGCTAGCGCTTAAAGCAAAACTGGGCTTCCATGGCCATCCATTATCACTGACAAGCTAAATGTACCATGGTACACCATATGGTACAGAGAGAGAGGCAGAGAGAGACTAAAGTAAAGTGGAGGGGGAGAGACGGAGAACGAGGGAGAGCTAAAGAACGAGAGAAGAGAGGAAAAGAAAATAGGAGAAGGAGGGAAGATGGAGCGCATTACAATTACGGTGTTTTTCTAAGCTGCATTTAGCTCTGTGTTTTTTTAAAGTAATAATCTGCAGAACAATGAATGGATGGATGGATTTATGATGAACAAATGTGTGCGTTACGCCTGTGTTTCCTTCATTTGTCCTTTTTTGCTTCATGACACCTTTTACATTTTTAAAACTTTCCACTCTCTGTAAAAACTATCACTATAAACTATGTCTCTCAATCCAAGCATCTTAATATGTCATGACATCCATCCTTCATCCATCAACAAACTTTTACTCCACTTTTTGTTCAGACATTTAACTCAGTCATTTCTGTTAAAAGTACATCTCTATATGATGGTCTAATAAGAACTGTAACACACCTGTTATAGAGGCTATTGTGCACAGATATAAATAAAGGTGTGCTTTGAGGTTTTGGCTTGACATTTGGCGTGCCTTGGGCACAAAAAGTGTGAAAACCACTGGTCTAAATTATGTCTATGAGGCACTGTATGTAATAAAATATCTTTATTTTTCATGATTGATCTAATGTTATTGTTGTTTTCTTCTGCCCTGAAATAGTCAAATTTAAGCTTTTTTGTCCAACATGTGGAAAATACGGTGTGTTGTGATTGTCCGTGTGAACTCCTCCTCCCATGAATTTCTCAAACTATTACAGAATATAAAGATATCCTATAGTTCTACAATACTGCCCAGTTTCCCCCTACAAACTTGACGGGAAAATCTGGCCTTTTTATGTCCTAATTTGAGAAAAGAATTACTGTGATCTTCAGTATCCCAAAACTTGTAAGCCAAATACACATCTTAGTCAAATCTTGGATGATGCCACAGTGAAATTTTTGTCGATAATTTCCTTGTATTTACCAAAAAAAGTATGACAGAAAATAAAAAGAAGAAGAAAGAAGTATTTGCAAACTGACTCAGTTTAAGAGTTCAGCCTCGCCCCCTTCAGTCCTATGGAAAGCTACAAGTTTTGAGGCGACATCTTAGGTGGACCCCTGAGTTCGGCTAACACTGGCACATTTACAAAAATGTTAATTAATGTGATATGTCCTTATAAATAAAAAATAAATAAATTGGAGTTATCGTAATTACTACTTTCCAACTCGTTAACAATGTTCACATCAACTTCCAGGTCTTACAGTTCAAATAACTCATTAAACCCAAATTTAATTTAGAAATTGTCACTGCAGAGTATTAGTTCCCACACATTTTACCAATGAAGTTTCCAAACTTCTCCATAACTTTTCAATAATCTCACCCCATTACTATTATTTAATTAAGTAATTTAAAATAGGTAGGCCTATAATGATCATATGGCACAATTACAAGGCTCTTACCCCAGTGCACTATGTCCTAACACAGGCACTGCAGCAAAAATGTAGCATGGAGTATGGAATGGAAGACCTTTGTGACTACAAATACAATAGACACCTTGTGGCTTGGCTATGGCAGGCCTGAAATATGTGCTGAGGCTGGCCGTCTGTCAAGCGACCTTTTGGTTGTCTCGATCTTTACCTTTAGCATGGCTGACGAAACCATCGTCAAACGCTTTGATACAGAACCTACATCTCTGCCTTGCTCTTTAGCCGCATATTATATTTGTTGTTCAAAAGCCAAACATTATCAAACACTTGAGGATAATCAAACTGCTCAGGATTGCTAACTTTACTTACTCGTTAGACTTTCCCACCGCCAACAAGCTGCATATTCCAATGGTCATGCAGTTACAGAGTACTTTTTAAATCAGTGATACAAAGAATGTATTTTGCATAATGTTTGAGATGTTTCAGGATTTTTTCTGAACATACTTTAAACACCAACCAAAACAATGTATGGTCAAAACTTTTCCAAAACATTGTATTGATTCCAAACCATTTCCAGACCTAAAAAAGAGTCTTGCTATTTCATGACAATTGGGACCCTGGATTATACCACTGTCCTGATGACATGAGGAATCGCTAGCGGTTAACATGGGAATCAATATCATCTCCAACATCCATCCCTGAAGTCCCAAAGATTCAGCGTGAGAAATTTCTCCAGCCGTTTAGAGAACAGACCTGTATCTGTCACTGCGTTTCAAATGCGGTAACTTTAACAGAAAAAACAATCTCAATAAAAAACAAAAATCTGCACAAGACTGAACGGCAGCAAAATCTAAAATGCAATATATATATTGTTTTCCCCCCGCAATACTGGAGCTTGTCTGCACACACACACAAGCTCACACACACACAAACACAGTGTTAGTGAGGCTGTTACCTAAAAGCTTGCCACAGGAAACATCTGTTCAGACAAAACAGACACATTCAGTTTAGACAAAACCACAAAGAGGGCACCTCCACACACACACACACACACACACACACACACACACACACACACACACACACACACACACACACACACACACACACACAGAGTTACAGTAATAGATATAATGCAGTAACTGTGAGACACAGTAAGCGATACAGCATGTGATTCTGATGTAACTCTGACTGTAAGAGATTTCATTATTTTTCGCATTGACGACAAACACAGGCAATCAAAATCTGACAGAGTCCAGTACACAGAGGTAAATGAAGCGTTGTATTGTCATGGTTATACTGGCCGCAGGTGCATTCTCCAGGCTTGTGTCCGAGGAACACACAGATATAACATGAATTGTCTGTTTCATCACATTTAAATCCCTCCATTCCAATTTACAAATGTTAACTTACACTTAAGGGCAGTAAACTATTATTACTGTAATTTTTATTTCCCTTATATCCCATAAACATGTCAAATATTAGAGGTCAAAGGTCAATCAGAGCAGTGCCCCCTCCAGGTGTCAAAGGCACTACAATAAAATGGAGTCTTTCAAACAATTACAGTGATGTGAAAAACATTAACATTTCCACTGGTTTCACAAAGTATGTAGAAGAAAGGGATGGGAGGGAAAGTAGGTGAAAGATGAAGAGAAGGGTGTAATGAAAATGGTACAAGGGAAAGAGGAACGAGAAAAAAGAGAGGAAAGAGGAAGGAAAAGAGGGGAAAAAGTGGACAAAACAACAGAGCAGGGTGAAACTGAAAAAGAGAGCCGAAGACAGAAATGAAGGGAAGGGTGGAGGGGCAAAGAATGAGTAAAAGATGGGAGGGAATGAAGAGAAAGGAAAGCAAAGCAAGAGTGAACAAAGGAAGGAAGCAAGCAGGAGGAGAGAAATGGAAGGAGAAAGAAAGATGAAAGAAGGCAAGCAAGTCATACATATATCAATAAGATGGAGGGAAGACAGAGAAACTAATGCCACATCCGTACACTTTAACCCCACCCGCTTCAGTGTTTGAGGTGACCCAACCCATCAGTCAGTATTAAAATGAAATACTACGTCCAAGATCTGCCAAAACACACACACACACACACACACACACACACACATACACACACAAACACACACAAACACACACACACACACACACACATCAGTACACGTCGTGTTTTCACTTTTCAACATCCAAATGTTGAGTTCATCTGAACAAACGACTGGTTTGTTTCAACATTTTCACTTTTTTTTTTATTCCTCTGTTGGTTCTTTTTGGATACCTCTCTTTCCAGGGTACACACACACACTAACACACACACAAAATAACACACACTCACACACTGAGCCAGTTCCACAACAAAGACAGAGACTGTGCCATGCTGCTGCAGAGGGGGCAGTGCCACGTTGGCAAAGCCCAGGGGGCAACTGCTATCTCGTGCCAACACTTCACACACACAAAACACACACGCACACACACACACACACACACACACACACACACACACACACACACACACACACGCACGCACACACACACACACACACACACACACACACACACACACACACACACAACATATCAGTATTCCAGCATCGTTGCAGAGTCGACTCCTCCGCCTGCATTGTGCGGCTTCATGTTCGACTCTTTTTGTTTTTTTTAAACAAACTCTTTTAAAATGTTTGAATTTAACATGATTCATCAGCTCAAACACACCTGCGTGAAAACATTTTGCATGCTCAGTCTTTGTATTTGGATAGTCTAAAGGACTGATTATACATTTTAAAGAACATTCGGCTTCAGGTCAGACATTTACAGGATAAGGTCTGTCAATAACAAATCAGCGTTATAAATATGAATTAACATTTACGATTGTGAGAGAAGACACTGTGCTTAGTTTTCATCAAAACATCATGAAATAACAGTGAATATTACTACATGCACAGCAGTGGTTTTGGCAGTGTATTAAGTGTATTTTGACTATTAACTTAAACAGACATTATCAGGAGGTTGAGTCCGACATACAAACAGCACTTTACAGAGATTATCCTGCTTTAACCTGAACTAAACCATCTAATCTGTAGTTTTACTCTTCCTATGGATTAATGTGCACTCTCCCTCTCTTTCTCTCTCTTTGTCTTTTAGCTACTGAATTCAAACCTGATCCTGCACGACTGCTTTTTGTGCTTTAATATCTCTACAACACCATCTACTTTATGGAGCGCTTCACATATTGAAAAGCATTCAAATCCAAGGCAGATCTAAAAGATATAATTGGACAAAATTGCTAAAAAGAATTTGGCAAAGGACTCTTGTTGTAATGTAAACTATAATCTGGCACCATTGTCTGTCAGTTGTTAGTACAGTAAAGTTTCAGTGTTTATAATGCATGCAGCAATTCATAAAAGTAGATTTAGTGTTAACTTACTATTTAAAATGCTCATTACACACAAGATATCTAATTTGATTGGCCGAGAATGTGCCAGATGCGGCTAGAGACGCCAAAAACTGTAGTCTCAAAGTGTGTGATCACAAAATTACCACTGAAAAAATAAAATAGCCCATATATATATATATCTATATATATATATCTATATATATAATATCATAATGAAGTAAGCACAATTTTATTACATACTTTTCTTGTTGTCCAATGTATTTATGATTTGACATCACCATTTAAAAAACACATTGCAGTTAATCGTAGAAACAATTAAGCTCACCTAACAGGTCGAAAATAATAATAATAATAATAATTTGATCTTAAATGTTTAAAACTTTAATACTAGATGAAAATAAGAGGATAATATGTGACTATGGGTACAGAAGTGGCCAAAACAGTCTACAATGTCAATGACAGAGCTGTTAAAAGAGTTAGCATCAGTATAAGATACACTGGGCTTTCAAACAACTCCAGTGTAAATCTACCCACATAACTGTAAGACATTCAGAGCAACAGATGTAGTATAAAGACCGACAAAGTCCGCTTAGGGCGGGTGGGAGTTGAGGTGGATGGGTTAAAAAAACAACAACACAGGACTTTGACCCAGGGGACCTGTGTCTGTGTCTTACATGACAATAAAAGTCAATACTGAATTATTTTTTCATGTCAATCCTTCAGCTGGATTTATACTTCTATGTCGATTCGATGCCAGATGCAGTTGACGCAGAGCCTATGCCATAACCTGATGAACACTGTCCCAGAAATTGCCATAGTTTGGAAAACCGTGTTTATTATAAGACAGGTTTTTTTTGTCAGTGAACCTTGTAATGGAGACCAATTTTGTAACGTTACCTTTGTATAATAACAATAATGATAATAATTAATACTGCTGTTGTCCCTGGCTTCATATGAGTAAAGAAAAAGTCCGCTAGCTGCTAGGCTAATTTATTCAATGTAAAATGCCATAGGCTTGTGCTAAAAACATTAGCATGTTGTATTTGTGGGGTGCTTTGTCTGTGAATGCTGCGAGTTATAGTGAAGCTGATTTGTGTACTTATGTTTGAAACTGTCTCTATTAAGCCAAGTTTAATGTGTGTTTTGAGTCAACTAATCTTTACAGTGAACTGTCTGTCAGTTTTTTGCTAAAGGAGTGATCATACCTCACAAAGTGTTCACCGTCACACAGATGGCTTTGATTATTACATTAGAAGAATTAATTTTTCTTTCAAAATGAGCTTAAGTGCAAGCAAAAGTAAGTTACATTAAAACCAAAGTTCAAGTAACTCAAAAAAGTAATCTCAGTACATCTAACAGAGTAAATGTGACTGGTTTCATACTTATACTCAGTATATAATACTGTGACATGTAACAAGAATCACAAGAACAAGATGTGTAATATTTTAAGTGTGACTGCAACAATATTTCATCAAGCTACACAACTGTCTGGAACACAACACAACACAACACATTTAACAGCAACGTCTTGAAGTAAAAACTCACGCAAAACCTTCACCATACACAAAAATGCCTTTGTAAATACAATAAGTGCAATTATAGTGAAAGAAAAAAGACACGAAAACCTAATCAATGTGTGGAGACGTTCTCCAAACACCACACTGATGGACGCAACAACCACATGTTTACGACAAAACCTTGTGGACAGCAGGAGCAGCGCCACAGATCAGACTGACATCACAGTGTTGAATATTGTTATTACAGAAGCTGAAAACAATTACAAGCTGCTACAGAGTGAGGAGCAAAACATCACTATTAGCTGTGTTCAGGTGCCAAACCACAGATACTGCTATCAGTCAGTATCATCTGCAAGAAACTCACTCACACACACACACACACACACACACACACACACACACACACACACACACACACACACACACAGAGCGATAAGCTTTTAGAGAAGCTCTGACTCTACGTTTTCACAGGTGTACAGCAGCATTCCCCAAAGGAGTATCACTCTCCCTCTTACACACACACACACACACACACACACACACACACACACACACACACACACACACACACACACACACTTCACTATCTTCAAGTCGATTACATACTGACTTTTATGTCACTTTCACAACAAAAAATATACCAATTAATAACAAAATGAAGGCTGTTTGATGAATATGAATTAAAGGCATTATGAGACATGCTTCTCCTTCTTCCTCTTTTTAATTCCTGCAGTGCAGATGCAGCCTCAGTGTAATGCTGCCACCCACTGATACAGACCTCTGTCCAACCAGGAAGAATAGAGGGAAAATAACAAAAAGCACCTGACCAAATTCATTCAGTGTATGTGCAGACAAAAGAGAAAACTTCACTCATTCATTAAAATAATATGAAGGTTTTTCTTGGCGCAAGCAGCCATGAAAAGTCATGACATCAGAGGCACAGTGTGGGCAAACTCCATGCACAGAGGAAGACTGCATAGCAGCTGCGAGGGGTAGTTAGGTTTCTCAGTTTGATCAAAGCAGCACGTTGATGTAAGAGTTATCTCTGCCCTGGTATTTTAAACAAATTGAACTGCTACAAGAATCCTATTCACACTTGTTGCCATTTCCTCTGTCTCTATTTATCTTGAAAAGCTAGCTAGCTATGTAGCCGACTATCTGCTATTCCCCACGTATGTCTAAAAAACATTTAAGACCCATCCAATTTGAATTTAAGACAATTCAATACATTTGTGGCCTTTTATAAGTGAATGTGTAAAAAGACATTTAAAAGGTGCTTGCACACCTGCCCTGTTTGGTTCGGTTCAATCAAACTCAAGTTTGTTTGGTGTGAACACAGCAATCATACTCGGCTGTGCACCAAAATGACCAGACTGAGACCTTCTTGAAGAGGTGGTCTTGGTTCGGTTACAAATGAACTCTGGTGCGGTTCGTTTGTGGTGAGAACGTGTTCCGACCTGGATGTGAACCAACTGCAGTCACATGACACATTGTTTGGGTTAAACATGAGCATGTTACAGTCCTGGAGGATTATTAATGTGCACCTCCTCCTGTACTGCCTTAATATGCACATTCAGCACATCCAATGCATCAAAACATTGTTTTCTAGTTGGAGCCGCGCCTCGTTTTCAAACTGTATGGTTTGACTAAAATGAACAATGACAGCAATATAGTCCACGATGACCAGCGCTAAAATCAACCTGTGTAGTTGTCCCTCCATTGTGACATTAGAAAGTGTCACGTTTATCTTGCAAGTGTACTCTTCTTCAATGTTTGCTTTACTTCCTGGATTTTTCCCACATGGAAATTCTGACCAATCAAGAGCAGCTTTCTCACGCAAGGCATTTTAACTGGTCCGCTTGTAAATGCTGCCGTGAGAACACGAACCAACTCGAGGCAATTATGCAACTTTGTAAGAAAATTAGGCCCTGATTCAGACCAAAGCAAGACAACTCCAGGTCTGAAAGCACCTCAAGACTTTTCAAGGACCGTCTGCCACCTTGTGTGATTTGCCAACTGTTTCTTTATCTGGCGGAAAAAGCTGTCAATGAGTGCGACACCAGACCTCTCTGACCTGCTGAACAAGCATTAAGGTCTGGAACAATGCTAATGTATAGCTGATGAAAAGAAGATCTCAGACTGTATACAGCCCCTACAATCTCCACCAACAGTGCAGGGCAGAGTGTATGTAGCCCGAGAAACCTAACTAAGGGCCAAAAAGCTCATGATTTGTTAGTAGGAAGCAGGAATCACTTCAAGAAGTATCACAGTAACTTGTGGAATCTGCCTATACTCCAGTGTTTTCTTTTTCCCCAACTCTTTTTACCATCCCTCGCTCCATTCATAATTTTTCTCATATCCTTTCTTTCTTTCTCTCTTGTCATCTGACTCTGCATATTGTTCTGAAACTATCTGCATCAATACTGCTCTCCCTTTTTGTTCCTCCTTATCTCCCTCTCTACTCCTCTCGGTTTATCTGTCTCTCTCTCTCTGCCTGTCTTCCTTTCATCTCTCGCCATCTGCCTTCCTCCATCTCAATTTTCCTCACTCTTTTCCCTCTCTCTCTCTCTAACTCTTCTTGTCTCTCCCTCCATGTCTCTCACCCCTCCCTCTTGTCTCCCTAAAAACTTGGCAGTGATCCCCGTCGTGTTTTTTTTTTTTTTTCCCCTCCTCGTTTGGGGGATTGCGAATGAATGCGATCCAATCTAGACCTCGGCTAAGAGACATGAATTTTCATTAATTACAACCTTGTCAGCAAAAGCATTATGGGAGCTGAATATGAAAATGCTAATGAGGGGAGCTAATTTGCATATTTTTCTTTGTTGGAATGTCATTAATTATTACGTTTTATGATGATGAATGCAGCTGTCGATGGCTGGCCCTCCATGCCTAATTAGCTATCAGAAAATCCTCCGATCAAAAAAATGGATAGGGATCCCAAACTTTACTTTTTCATTTTACACCTCTTTGGCTTTCTCTCTCTGTCACTCTGTCACTGTTGTTTACTAACTGTTTTTCTTTCCTAGCATTTCCCAGCAATACCATTTTACGCTTCCTTTCATTAATGCTCACATTTCTCCCTACTTTGATTTCTTTTTCTCCTAGGTGCCTCACTCAATGCTTTTAATCCTTTGCCTTCACTTTTTTACTGCCTCTTTTTTGTCATCTTCCCCTCACGATCTTTCTTATTCTCCGTCTTCACATTGATTGCCACAGATCTAGACTGGCTGGTCACAGTTTGAGGATGTGTGGACCAACATTTTGGATTAATGACCAAAAGTTTCTCTCGACACTGTCAACTTTTGTCGACTGACAGGCCCAAATCGCAAAGTGTACACTGATTTCAGGCTGCAGCTCGGTAACTCTTGAAGTTTAATACAATATTTTTAATAATTAAAGCCTCAACTGTATCTGTGTTTTTTCGCAGATTTGTACACAATACGGTTGAGACATAAACTCAGATTAAACAACCTTCTAAGATGGGTAATGTACTTCTTACAGTAAGTAAAATGTGTAAATATCCAAACTCCTGTGTTTAATCTCTTACTTTTGTCATCAAAAATGATCTGAAGTTCAATTCTGAGGCTTTTTTTTGGTAATTATTCTTCTAATAAATAATAGATATAGCAACGTCTGATCAGCCAAACAACCAGTTAGGACCCACCCACTTCTGGTTTAAGCCCGATTTGATTTTAACTCCGCCCATTTCGAGTATGGATACAGATTCAGATTATTTACTTGGATGAACAAATGGTGCACTTGATCATCTCTAGGAAATGAGCCAAATGATTTTGGTCACCGTCACCCAATCAACTGACTGCTGTGATGCAATTTGACATTTACGTATCACGTGCCATTGGTTATCAGTGATGTCAGAATGTGTGTGCATCACGAGTTGGTAAACGGCAACATTATATCTACACATGCATAATTACACATTGCAAAAAAGTAGAAGCAGAATCAGTGATAGCATAGCAAGAGGTTTCCTGATTCAAACCCTGGGGTGTGCAGTGTTTGCATGTTCTTCCTGTGTCACCTTAGGTTGTTGTTATTTAGCATGCCACAGGCTATTGCGAGGTTAGTCCCTGTCTTTCAAATGTTGAACCCTTCCACTTTCATCCTCTCCCCATTAGGTCTTTTCTTTCAGCTCGAGTCATTCCTAGAGCTACCTTTACTCCTTGATTTATGCCTCTTTCAGATCTTCTTTCTGTCAACTTTCAGCCTTAGTTCCCTCCATATTTTTTCTGTCTGAGTCTTTAGCACTGGCTCTTTGTGATCTTACACTTCAAGGTGAGCTCCTTAAACCAGTAAACCTAATCCTAATCCTTGGTCCTTCAGTTGTGTAGCCTCTGTAGTTGTTGTCTTTGAGTTTAATCTTGCTCCTTTTGTTGATTCATTTTTTTTTTATCTCATCAACTTTATTTAGTCCTTTAGCCCTGTCTCTGTTACTACTAGCTTCTTATGCATTTGTCTTTTCAGTTTGGTCTAACTCATCTAGTCCTTGTAGCTTCTGCAGTCTTGCTAAAACTGATCTCATAGAAATACATGAAATGACCATGATCTCTCATGGTGGCATGTGAACAATGGCAGTGGAAAGTCAATAAGGGTGCTTTGTGGCAGTGGACACAAGAAGAAGAAGAAGCCACACAATAGTTAATGGTAGTAGTAGACTTTCACCCAGGAATCTTCTGTGAAACTACAGGTCAACAGTGACTTCTTTGAACTTGACATACATGACACGACCTTTACGTCACGTTACAAGATGTAATTATGTCACATTATGTCACAAACATTGTTACACACATTACGTAGTACACATTACGTGCCACTGCCATGTAATGAAGTGTTAAGAGGTTGTGGTCATGTCATGCATTTCTGTGAGATCATGCTCTCTCGATTCCTTACGCTAACTAAGTAATCAAGCCTTCTCAATCTCCTGTAGCCAAATTACTTAGTCTCAGGTCCTTTAGTGCTGTGTATTTGACTCACTAATTTGGTCAAAGCTCCTTAATCCCGCCATTTTTGCCCAAATTACTTACCACTGGGTAGTAATTCTGTCTTATTTAGCCCAGATCATTTGGTTATAGCTACTTTCGTAGCACTTTTGGTTCTTATTATGTCTTTTAGTCCTGTTTTTATTAGCTGAAACATTTGGTCTTTTAGTCAACATTTTCTAGTGTGGCTCAGGAGGCAGAGTGGGTTGTCCACTAATACAAACATCAGCGGTTCGATCCCCAGCTCCTCCAGTCCACATGTTGAAGCAACCTCGGGCAAGATACGGGCGTTTGTGTTAACACAAACTTGATTAGCTCTTGTTAAGGTAGCACCTGGAGAGAAAACCAGATGGATCACTGTTTAAATGATCAGTTCCTAGCTAACCTCTGTTCAGTTCTGCTGAGATGGAAAACTTTGAAACCTGTGCACACCAGCTGAGGACCTCCAATATGGCTGCCAGAAGGCGTGCTACATCACCTGTAGTCCTGTAATACTGTCCACGTTTCTCTTCACCTCTGTTTTTTTGTTGTCCTTCCATCTCTCTTTCTCTATTGTCTAAGAAGAGTAACAATGAAGACTTAACAAATCCCCCCTCCAAAAAAAGCCACTAACGAACACCCCCCCCTCCCTCCCTCACTTGGCTTAATGAATGCCAGGCTTAATTAGAGCACCATGATGTCAGAGGCATTAATTATCAGTTGGCTTCGTTTCAGAAAACACACACTGTCTGTCTTTCTCTCTCTCTTACTTTCTCTCTGCATCTGTTTTTCTCTTTTTGTTTCTTAGTTTCTTCCTATTTATCTCTTTTCCATGTTCGAACTGAGATTTAAAACCCTCAAGTTAAATTCAGATATTTTCTTTTGAATAAGAAGACCTGGTCTGAAATCATCATTTTAAAACATGGGTCTTAATCTGATACAAATCTGAATGGTCACATCTGAATTCTTTTCCAAAGCTCTTCTATTAGTGGTCTGGCATAAATGATGATGATGGTGCTGCTGAACAAAGATGGCGGGCAGTTGATGAAGATTGTCAGTGGAGGCGTCCCACACACATCAACATAGAAATGTAATCAAATGCATGTTTAAAGCTGCAATACATCTGACCACTTATATGAAAGCTGGAAACACATCTGACACATTATCACCTAAGTTATGTCACAATGAATCTATAGGGACCAACACTCAGCCTTCATCAGAGATATATTGATGAAGACACCTTGTTGGATGCATATAGTTATCAGCCTGCTCTTTAATATAATGGAACTAAATGGCACTTGATCTTTGGTGCTCAAAACGCTGAAATAAAATACATTTGAAACACTCAACAGCAATATCTCTTTCCAGAAATCATGACCCAGTTATTCAAGATAATCCACAGAACTTTTCGTGATCAGTTTTATACAGTAACTCTTTCTACTGAATCACACAGCCAGCTGCCGGCTATAAAGGCCTTTATACACCAAGACGACGGTGGGCCATCGGTCAATGTTGGGCTGTCGGG